>WBZZ01004092.1:85000-177500 GCA_019918135.1 Paulinella micropora | reverse complement strand
TACCTTGCCATGTACAGAGGCTTCTCTGCGAGTCACGGCGAAAGCTCTCAAGGACTTCTCCAAAAGCAAAGTGTTCGCGAACATGCCAGTGACAGAGAGTAACTTACTGTCCTGTGTGCATATATTACTGCTTCATGTATTGCGTGGGTATGTGCAGGTCCTGGGGGTCGAAGGTGTCGTTTAAGACTGTGAAAGCAGCACTACCCGTGATCAACTATGACGAGTTAGATCCAAAGCCAGCGAAGCTGGACATTGCAGGTCTCATCTTTAGTCACCATAAAGGCATTCCTGCAGTGTACCAGTTCCGAAGGCAAATGGACAGGAACATAGCGAAGGTCTCTCTCTCTCTCTCCCTCCCTCTCTCTCTCTCTCTCTCTGTGTCTCTCTCTCTACCCTCCTCTCGAACGCTGCACCGGTTGTTGTAGGCTTTGGGCACACTTTAAAACGACTACTATTTTAAAGTATCAGTGTGCCCAAAGCCTTCCTTTCTCTCTTCGAATAATAATAATAATAACAATAATAATAATAATAATAATAATAGTGCTTCTCTGTCAATGGCTGATGCATTTCTGCACATGCGCCTCCATCGTCTCACCCGTGAGGGGAGTACGAAGAATTGACGATAAGCTCTAATGACACCCCCGCAAGGGCAGTTCCAACACTTCCAGACGGGCCGGTATGTTCAATGAAAATACTGGTCCAGAAATAGACAGGTATGTTCAATGAAAATACTGGTGGCACCGACGGGAATCGAACTGGCGACAGGGCCAATAATAATAATAATAATAATAATAATAATAATAATAATAATAATAACAGTAATAACTCTCAGACTGTGTGTGTCTCAAACACATACTCTCTCACTCTTCTCTCTCTCTCTCTCTCTCTCTCTCTCTGTAGGTTACCGTGGCAGGCATCACGGACGCGTCATTAAACAGGCATATTATCAATCAGTTGTGTGATCTTGTGGGCCTCCATTATTTCCCGTTCACCAACAAGAAGATAGATAGTATGATCTCTCTCTCGTTCTCTCTCTCTCTCTCTCTCTCGTTCTCTCTCTCTCGTTCTCTCTCGTTCTATCTCTCTCTCTCTCTCTCTCTCTCTCCCTCTCTCTCTCTCTCTCCCTTTCTCTCTCTCTCTCTCCCTTTCTCTCTCTCTCTCTCTCTCTCTCTCCCTCTCTCTCTCTCTCTTTCTTTCTCTTTCTCTCTCTCTCTCTCTCTCTCTATATATATATATATATATATACATATACATATACATATATGTGCGTCCACTTACTACGCTGCTTTTCTTTCTCTCCTTTTTGTGTTGTGTAGCGTACAGCCAGTGGGTGCAACACGCGACGAATGTTATCAAGAAGGGGGGGGGGGCCCTGACGATGCCACGCGTCGTTACACGCGTTTTCATATTTTTTTTAACGAGTGGGCCCCTGGTCGGCAAATGTGGTGAACGCAACGGTCTTCTGGCGGATGCGCTTGCTCTGCGCGAAACCCAAGAGGGTCTCCCTCCCTCCCTCCCTCCCTCCCTCTCTCTCTCTCATCACTTAGTATGTAGTGATGGGCACTTGAGTTTTAGTGTTCATCACTAGGTACTTGTGGATAGTGATAGCCACTATGGCCAGTGACCATCACTACTTTAGATAGCGATAGTCACTATAGCCAGTGACCATCACTACTTATTCGTTGTTAGTGATCATCACTCAGTTGCTAGTGCACATCACTAAACATATAGTCATTTCAGGATTACATGACACATTAAGTGATGCGCACTACATGAGTAGTGATAGTCACTGCGTTTTTTTCAATAGTAGTCGACACTATGGTTAGTGATCAGCACCACGTACTTCGTATAAGTGTTTAGTTCTCATCACTAAATAGTTAGTGCCCATCATTTAGTATGTAGTGACGATCTCTCTCTCCCTCTCTCTTTCGCTCTCTCTCTCTCTCTCTCTCTCTCTCTCTCTCTCTCTCTCAGAAAGGGGCATTGTCAAAGTTTGAAACCAGGCGACAGAAAGAGCTCAAGGCTCAAGGCTACAGCCTCCCAGGATAAAGAGGACCCAACACCAGCACGGAAGAGGCAAAAGCAGCAGAAGGATGATGATGAAGACCCAGGGGACTGCATGCAGTCGGAGCGAGTACAGGCCGCGGTCCAAGAAGAGGACGAGGAAGAGGACGAGGAAGGAAGTGGAGAGGAGGCAGAGGACGACGCTGAAGAGGAACGCAAAAACAGCGCGAAGCGTCGACGCAAGAACCAGACAAAGAAAGAAAAGGGTAACTGCAGAGTAACAAGAAAAAGAGTAGTCCTGCGCGCTTATTGTTATGGTTACAAGTAACTGCAGAGGAACAAGAAAAAGAATAGTCCTGCGCGCTTATTGTTATGGCGCTTATTGTTGTAGGACGTAGCGCTTGCAAGGGCAAGGAAGAGGACGAGAGTGACGAGGAAGACGACGAGCAAGACCCTGATGACGAAGATTACGTGCCGCCGCAGGGGAAGGGGCAAGCAAGAGAAGGCAGAAAAGGGAGGTAAGTTTCTTTGTAGCGTAGACTAGTGTAGTGTGTGCAATGTACATGTGTAATGTAGGTGGGAAGAACAAGGGAAAGGAGAAATCGAAAGCAAAGGGAGGTGGCAAGGAAGCTGGGAAGAACAAGGGAAAGGAGAAATCGAAAGCAATTATCGAATTCAAGCGTGACCTGGTCCCCCCCCCCCCCAAACATCACCACCGCTCACCCACCGTGAGTGGTAAGAATAATCGTAGCGAGTCACTATTGGTTGTATGTTAGTTGGTGGTAAGTGCGCGTTGGGTAAAAGAACATTCTGACCCTGCTCGCGAGAATATTAGTTCGCGTGCACGCAAGCCACGCTTGCTGGACTATGGATTCTTCTCTCTTGTTCGTATTCCCGGCGCCTCCGGATTGGGAGTTGCAGTTGTTCCCAAACATCCCAACTGGTTTGGATCTCTGTTATGTCACGCGAAGAATTGTTGCTCAGGTACGATGGTGTCTGGACTAGTTCCCCGAAACACGTACTTGGGTACAGCTAAGTCCTTGCTGTCGAGGAGGGTGGAGTTTCGTTTGTTGTACCCCAATATATGCGTGATGAAATAGTTAGTCAGTGCCAAAAAAATCTGGAAGCGGGGCATGAGGCATTGACAAAGGGTGGAGGTTTCTTAGTTCAACACAGCGATCTTCCAAACTGCGAATTTGTCGTCATTGGGAAATCAAAATCGACGTATAAAGTATACTTTCAATCGTTACAGGATATTTTTTGTGGACAACCGCTTACAGTTTCTTACAGTCGTTCTTATCGCGGTTGGTTTCTGGAGCGTTATGGATATAAGCTCGATCGCTTACAGTGGGGAACACTGATTCCGTTCCTGTGAGTCCCTGGTCACTTACTTGGCAGTGATGATTACTAAATTGATAGTGAAAGCCACATAGTATGTAGTGATGGTCACTTAGCAGTTAGTGATGGTCACTTAGCAGTTAGTGATGGTCACTTAGGGGTTAGTGATGGTCACTTAGAGGTTAGTGATGGTCACTTAGAGGGTAGTAATGGTCACTTAGAAATTAATGATGATCACTTAATGCATAGCATGTCAAGATAATAATAATAATAATAATAATAATAATAATAATAATAATAATAATAATAATAATAATAATAATAGTGCTTCTCTGTCAATGGCTGATGAAAATCTGCACATGCGCCTCCATCGTCTCACCCGTGAGGGGAGTACGAAGAATCGACGATAAGCTCTAATGACACCCCCGCAAGGGCAGTTCCAACACTTCCAGACGGACCGGTATGTTCAATGAAAATACTGGTGGCACCGACGGGAATCGAACTGGCGACAGGGCCCAGATGGTAGAACTTGACCACTGGGCTATCACGGTGTCCAATAATAATAATAATAATAATAATAATAGTGCTTCTCTGTCAATGGCTGATGCATTTCTGCACATGCGCCTCCATCGTCTCACCCGTGAGGGGAGTACGAAGAATTGACGATAAGCTCTAATGACACCCCCGCAAGGGCAGTTCCAACACTTCCAGACGGGCCGGTATGTTCAATGAAAATACTGGTCCAAACGGACCGGTATGTTCAATGAAAATACTGGTGGCACCGACGGGAATCGAACTGGCGACAGGGCCCAGATGGTAGAACTTGACCACTGGGTTATCACGGTGTCCATAATAATAATAATAATAATAATAATAATAATAATAATAATAATAATAATAATAATAATAATAATAATAATAATAGTGCTTCTCTGTCAATGGCTGATGCATTTCTGCACATGCGCCTCCATCGTCTCACCCGTGAGGGGAGTACGAAGAATCGACGATAAGCTCTAATGACACCCCCGCAAGGGCAGTTCCAACACTTCCAGACGGGCCGGTATGTTCAATGAAAATACTGGTCCAGAAATAGACCGGTATGTTCAATGAAAATACTGGTGGCACCGACGGGAATCGAACTGGCGACAGGGCCCAGATGGTAGAACTTGACCACTGGGCTATCACGGTGTCCATAATAATAATAATAATAATAATAATAATAATAATAGTGCCTCTCTGTCAATGGCTGATGCATTTCTGCACATGCGCCTCCATCGTCTCACCCGTGAGGGGAGTACGAAGAATTGACGATAAGCTCTAATGACACCCCCGCAAGGGCAGTTCCAACACTTCCAGACGGGCCGGTATGTTCAATGAAAATACTGGTCCAGAAATAGACTGGTATGTTCAATGAAAATACTGGTGGCACCGACGGGAATCGAACTGGCGACAGGGCCCAGATGGTAGAACTTGACCACTGGGCTATCACGGTGTCCACAATAATAATAATAATAATAATAATAATAATAATAATAATAATAATAATAATAATAATAATAGTGTATCTCCTGCCAATTGCTGAGCCAAAAGGCCATGTGCATCCAATCCTCCATTCCATAAGGAAAGTCTCCACACCAATCGGTGGAATAAAGGAAGTGACGGCAAAGAACATTACTCTAGGAGCTTTATACCAATCAGCCCATGGAAAGGACCGATGGCCTATGTACTCCCTTATAATAATAATAATAATAATAATAATAATAATAATAATAATAATAATAATAATAATAATAATAATAATAATAATTTGCCGTAACATAAATGTCAAAGGCGGGTCGACATATCAAGGAATAATAATAATAATAATAATAATAATAATAATAATAGTGTATCTCCTGCCAATTGCTGAGCCAAAAGGCCATGTGCATCCAGTCCTCCATTCCATAAGGAAAGTCTCCACACCAATCGGTGGAATAAAGGAAGTGACGGCTTTATACCAATCAGCCCATGGAAAGGACAATAATAATAATAATAATAATAATAATAATAATAGTGCTTCTCTGTCAATGGCTGATGCATTTCTGCACATGCGCCTCCATCGTCTCACCCGTGAGGGGAGTACGAAGAATTGACGATAAGCTCTAATGACACCCCCGCAAGGGCAGTTCCAACACTTCCAGACGGGCCGGTATGTTCAATGAAAATACTGGTCCAGAAATAGACCGGTATGTTCAATGAAAATACTGGTGGCACCGACGGGAATCGAACTGGCGACAGGGCCCAGATGGTAGAACTTGACCACTGGGCTATCACGGTGTCCATAATAATAATAATAATAATAATAATAATAATAATAATAATAATAATAATAGTGCTTCTCTGTCAATGGCTGATGCAAATCTGCACATGCGCCTCCATCGTCTCACCCGTGAGGGGAGTACGAAGAATTGACGATAGGCTCTATGACACCCCCGCAAGGACAGTTCCAACACTTCCAGACGGACCGGTATGTTCAATGAAAATACTGGTGGCACCGACTGGAATCGAACTGGCGACAGGGCCCAGATGGTAGAACTTGAAGACTGGGCTATCACGGTGTCAATAATAATAATAATAATAATAATAATAATTCCTGCTCGAGAAAGGATCCCTTTGTTTTTGTGGATTTCGCCGGCGAGACTTATACTTGTTAGTTCCTGCTCGAGAAATCCATGCTGCTTGGACGCGGATGGTCTAGTCTGATAATACAAATGGGACTTGTACCATTCGCTTCATTGTTTTCGGCGAATGGTACTAGCTAGTCATATAACCTGTGCAAACATAAGAAGATTTACATAGGTTATACGATAGGCTGCTGGGTTACTAGCTGGGCAGGGTTCATTCATAGCTCACTTGATGTTGTCTATAAATAAACTCTGCTAGAGCTGATTAGACTCCGGAACGTCGATGTCTCTCTCTCTCTCTCTCTCTCCTTTTGTGTTATTGTCCCATTTAGGAAAACTCAAATCTCACGCAGCTAGAAATTGAGGGAGCATTACATGATAAGCATTTGAAAAGCGTGGAGCAATCTTTCAGAGAGCGACTAGAACAGTGGGCATTGAAGAAAAACATTTAGTGACAGGTGCCACATCTTATCACCCTGTATGTGCTTTACCAAATGGTTGCTGTGCTGCTAGTGCAGAACTACACCTTGCAGTCTGTACGGGGAGTCCACCCGGAGCTGCATATCGTCGTACTGGCAGCAGGCGGCGAGTTCGAGTACGGGGATCCAGGACTGTGCGCTTATGGATTTCAAAATGAGTTCGTCGGTGATAATCATGTGATTGTGCAGATTAACCAATACAGCAAGTGGCCCATGCAGAACAGGCAAAAATTGAAGGGTGTTTGGCCATTTAACAAAAAAGCCAAGGATAACGGTTTATGTGGAGAAGTTGCTTATAGTTGACGTGGCTGGGACACACACACGACGCCCAGATATTTAAAAATGACCAAACAACAGCTTCAAGATTTTGTACTGGCAGCATCTGCAACGGCAAGGCCATGCAAAGTTCCTAATCCAAAGGAAAGAATGCAGACGGTCGCAACACAACGTGTCAAGCCCCCGAAGGGTGAAAGTAAAAAAAAACCTACTCATGTCTACGTTGACGTAGTACATGAAAAGAAAATGATGCAAACGTTCCAACATTTCTAACAGGAAGGAAGCGAAGCGGTAAGCCAAGTACGAAGCTGGCAGAAATGATCGCCAGGAAATGATCGCCAGGACAGATTGACAGGTTGGTAGCACTTACTTTGATCACTAATTACTTGTAGTGGCTATCACTACATGATTAGTGCTGATCACTACAACCTGTTGTTAGTGATGATCACTACATATGTAGTGCTCGTCACTACCTGTTGTTAGCGATGACTGTTGTTAGTGATGATCACTACATATGTAGTGCTCGTCACTACCTGTTGTTAGCGATGACCACTAAACACCTGTAGTGCCCGTCACTACTCTTGGGAGTGATAGGAACTACAGTTATTTAGTGCTCATCACTATACTTGGCTGGTAACAGTGACTTCAGTAGTAGTGAGCCATCGCCACAATAATAGTTAAGTGACTGTCACTACAGTTATAGTACTATCACTGCAGTTGTAGTGATCATCACTAAGCATGTAGTTGTAATTACTAATTTTTGTATAGTGATGAGTACTATGACTGTAGTGACTGTCACTTAACTAATTATTGTCGCGACGGCTCACTACAACTAAGTCACTGTTACCAGCCAAGTATAGTGATGAGCACTACATAATTGTAGTTCCCATCACTCCCAAGAGTAGTGACGTGCACTACAGGTGCTTAGTGGTCATCACTAACAACAGTTAGTGACGAGCACTACATATGTAGTGATCATCACGAACAACAGGTAGTGATGAGCACTACATATGTATAGTGATCATCACTAACAACAGGTAGTGATGAGCACTACATATGTATAGTGATCATCACTAACAACAGGTAGTGATGAGCACTACATATGTATAGTGATCATCACTAACAACAGGTAGTGATGAGCACTACATAATATTATGTATAGTGATCATCACTACCAGGATGTAGTGATGAGCAGTACACCGGTGGTGATGAGCACTACATTTGTAGTGATCATCACTAACAGGATGTAGTGATGAGCACTACGGTGGTGTAGTGACCATCACTACCTTTTGTTAGTGACGATCACTACATCATTGTAGTACTCATCACTACCTATCACTGCTTGGTTAGTGATGGGCACTACGAAAATGTAGTGATAATCACTACAAAGTTTTTTGTTTGAACTAATTGCACGCACAGCTCGAACATTCGGCGGAAGGATTGGTGGAGCGCGCCCGCCAGAACTACGCCAGGCTTTCGCAATCTGCGCTCACGCGGTGCAGCTCGGTGCTGCCCGCGGTTTGCGTGCCGCCGGAGCCCCCCGGCCAGTCCGTCGACGACTATGTGCGCTGGCTTCGCCAGGCGGGGCTGGTCGAGCTAATCAACCAAGAACTGCAGGAAATCCTGTCGCGTGCCTAATAGGTGGGGGGTGGGTGGAGGGAGGGGAAAGGAGGGAGGGGGCCATTCTCCTTCCACCCGGCGTGGTTGCCACATTACCTATATCTGTGACCAGCCCAGCTTTTCGTCTCTGCCGGGGGGGGGGGGGGAAGAAGCAGAGCGAGCTGAAATCGAGAGAGGGGGGAAAGGAGGGGGGGGGGGGGGGCGAAGCCATTCTCCTCCCATCTCCCCTTCCTTTCTCGCAGTACGCCTTTGCAAGAAGATACAAACGAACGAAGAATCGCTCTTGTTGCTGAAGAAGAGCACTGGTAGAAAGAAGATAAAAGACTGAAAAAAAGGCGGTGAGTTCTAGGCAAGAATGGACCAGAAAGCCGACGACGTCTTCCCCGACCTACTGGGAGCTGCAGACAGTAAAGAAGTCATAGCTGCCGTGCGCAGCTTTTGGGATAACGATTACAAATTGTGGACAATCCTAAGCAGGATTGGTACAGCGACAATCGGTTCAGTGTGCGAAGGCGCCTCTATGTATCTTGACAAGTACAATGATGAGATTGGAGAACTTCAGGAACAGATTGCAGCGCTTGAGCGAAAGATCTACCGACTAGATCAAGAGTTTCATGCGATACAGTATGAAACGATAGACAAAGCAATGAAACACGCGATACAAGACACGTTTGGCAAGCCTTTTACTACGTCTGGCTTTTTTACTAAGCTTCACCCAATCTTCAAACTCTGCCGAGAGTTAGAACAAAAAGAAGAAGAGCAAAAAAGAGAACAACTAAAAAACTTGGTCTCTTTGCTGTTAAAGGAATATGATCAAAAAGATCGCGAACGATTCACGGCCCTACTGCTGGCACAAAAGGGCGGCGCTACGCATCCTTGCCGTAGGTGTGGTGGGCAGATCGCGCCCCCAGCCAAGAGACTCAAAGTAGATGTAGAAGTAAATATCAAAAAGCCTTAATAAAAAAAAAGAACATGTTTTTTGATGTGACAAAGCAGGGACGAGACAAAAAATGGTAATATGAGTAATAATAAAAAATGGGCTCGCAGAGCTGCTCGTACAAGACGACAACCCTTTGATTAACTCTACGCTGGACCCCCAGTCAGGTTGGGATTTCCGGTCTTCTTGCATCATCTGTACAAGATCCTGACCGTTCTGCCTACCAAGAGGATGAAAGAAACGAAGAGCACGTCGCCCCCCCCCCCCCCCTGAAACAAGCAGACGCCGGTAAGAAAGACATACACACACTCTCACTCGGAAATTCAGACAGTTCATGAAAGAAATGAAGGGACCAAAGGAAAAAGAAAGTGACACACTTGTAATTCCTCTCGGTGCTCCAAAAGTTACAGTGGTTCATGCAGAGGGGGGGGGGCCAAGAAAAAAGCGTTGGCTAATGTGCACAATCTCGCACGTAACTTTTTTTCTGAAGGGGTGCACAATATTGCGCAATGGGTTGTAAGCGTTCAGGTGCGTCGCGAGACGAGTAAAAGGGGGTTGGGTGTGGTGGGGTGGGGGGAGGGGTTGTGACGAGCTGAAGTGAAGAGAGGCGAAAAATGGTCAGTGCTATTACACGGCTGTGATTTGTGCGAATGTGTATGTTTGTTTGTGCGTGTATGTGTTTGTGTGTGTGTTTGTGTGTGTGTTTGTGTGTGTGTTTGTGTGTGTGTTTGTGTGTGTGTTTGTGTGTGTGTGTTTGTGTGTGCATGTGTTTGTGTGTGTGTTTGTTTGTGTGTGTGTGTGTTTGTTTGTGTGTGTGTGTTTGTTTGTGTGTGTTTATGTGTGTTTGTGTGTGTTTGTGTGTGTGTGTTTGTGTGTGTGTTTGTGTTTGTGTGTATGTGTTTGTGTGTGTGTGTGTTTGTATGTGTGTGTGTGTGTTTGTGTGTGTGTGTGTTTTGTGTGTGTGTTTGTGTGTGTGTGTGTGTGTGTTGTGTGTGTGTTGTGTGTGTGTGTGTGTGTTGTGTGTGTTTGTGTGTGTGTGTGTGTTTGTGTGTGTGTGTGTTTGCGTTTGTAGTTTCTTTTTGCGAGCCAATGCTTTTGTGTGTGCGTGTTTGTATGTATGTCAATGTTAGATGTTGCGATTTTGCGAAAACAGGTTTTGTGCGTGTATGTGATGATGTCAGTGTGTAATACTTGCGCGTGTACCATTTGCGAGTAATCTTGGTATGTATGTGTGCTTGTATGCTTGTTTGCGAGTATTGTTTTTTGTGTATGCCTGTTTACGGGTATTGCTTTTTTGTGTGTGCTTGTTCGTTTGTTTGGATAGTGTGTCGTGTGTGTGTGTGCTTGTTTGTTTGTTTGGATGGTGTGTCGTGTGTGTGTATGCGACTTGTTTTTTTTGTTGTGTATATGATTTTTGCGAAATGTGTGATGCTGTGTGCAAACTGCATTCAATTTCTTTTTCTTTGTGTGAACGTCTGTCATTGATGGGGAGGGGGGGTCTTGTGTCTGCCTTTTTATGTTTTTTTAGACGACGATTGTTAATGTCGTGTGCATGCTGATTTGTTTTGCAACGTTTGTTTGCACTACCAGAAGCAAGAAGAAAAAAAAAAAGAAAGTCCTAGTCTACTTTCTGTTTCGCACCTCGTACTGTTTTCTTTGTCAGGAAAAACTCGAAGCTAGCCGACGAGAACCTTGGCCGGTGATGCGTCCTCAAAGGCTATGCGTAATCTGTCGCTGCGCCTGGGCTGCTGGCGACCTGCACACTGCCCCGGACGGGGTGAGTCTCTGGAGACCGGCGCCCGCGTGCGCGGCCTGCCTCAAGGAGCCCTACGGGTGGCCGCGTGCGGACGACCCCAACCTCAAGGGCACCGCGCTGGGCACCCTCGGGCACACGGTGTTTGCCGTCGCAACCGACGGTTGTGGCGACAACCTCGGCGCGTTCACCAGCACGGAAGTAAACCCCGGCAATGTGGGAGGCGGCGTTTTCTTCGACGGAAGCGTCATCACGCACCCGAAACTCGCGGTCGACCCGCAATTTGCGCGCGCCACGCACTTCCTGTCCTGGGAGGCGGTCTGTATTGACGGCTTTGGCTTGCTCGACCTGTACAAGTGGCACCAAGCCCAGATTCTGAAACGCCTGGCGCTGCACGATGGCACCTGGCAGCGCTTTCTCCGCGCGCCGGCAGGTCATTCCATCGTGTTCGAACTGCCGCCCGCGCTACGGTACCAGGGCTCCGCACAGCTGGTCAACAGCGGCGACCAGCAGCCGTTGTTGGTCCTCAAGAAGCCCGCGTACGTGTGGCCGGGCCTCCGCCGGCCGTACCTGACCTGCGGCACGGGGCAGAACCCCGTCTTCAGGGCGGGTTCCGAACTTCGATGGTCTTACATCATCCAGGAAGGCCCGTCCCAAGCGGAAATCGACGCCTTTAATAACACGACCCCGCAAGAAATCCGCGAAGGCAAGAAACCGGTGCCGAGCTTCGCGAGATTGCCCTTGCACAAGTCTTTTGCTAATAAGCCGTGGTTGTGGTCAACCTACAGGGAGGGCTTCATAAGCGGGCTGAAGAACCTCCAAGACAATCGCGAGGAAGTCCTCGACCGCGGCACGGGGCTAGACGACGAGAAGCTGCTGTCTTCGAAGGAGGCGACCATGGTCGATTTCAAGGTCATCGCGACCTCGGACGAGAATGCCTGGCTCACGCTTCCGGACAGCGCCGCCAGAATAGAGAACCGCGACGAATGGCGCGACGACGTCGGTTCCTTCAGGACTTACGTGTTCGGCCCCAACCACCAGTATTGCACTGTCAAGGGCGCGGCCAAGAAACCCTTCTGGATCTGTCTCCTGGACTGCTGCACCCAGCTGCTGCGCTTGCGCAGCGATGTCGAACAATGGCTGCCGTTCATCAACGACCTGGTGGACGCGTGCAAGCCGCACTCCGACACGAGAAGCAAGGCGTACGTGAAGTTCAGGACCCAGTGGCTCATTCTCGCGAGCAACAAGGAAGCGGACATAAAGAAAAAAGACAACTCCAAACAGCCCTCGCGGTGCGCTTGGGGCAAGGAGTTCGTGACCAAGCACTTTACGCAAGGGTCCCTCTTCCGCGACCGGACGCTGAACCAGCGCACCGTCAGGCAGACGAACGAAGTCAATGTCAAGAAGATGACTGAGCGGAACACCTTGCTCGCGGACCCGTGGTTTGCGTTCCTGGACGAACTGTACCAGGCCATGCTAGCCGAAGCGGACTGTTTCGAATCGGCCGAGGCCAAGCGTACCAACACCGGCCCCTTTGCGCCGACGATGCGCTACCCGCTCTGGGCCCTGCAGAGCTTCCTGCTGCTCGCGATTCTGGGCTGCCGGCAGATAGAGCTCTGGAAATGGTCGGAGTTCTTGCCCGTGAACGAAGAGGAACATATCATCTTCTCGGAGATCGGGCGGCAGAAGCACGTCGTCCAGCACAGGGCGGCCAAGAAGGGGGCCGCGCCCGACTCAGACCCGGCCGACAGCGATTTGCAGGACCTGATCTTTATAGGCAAGCCGATCGCACTGCCTACCGCCACGTCGGCCGGCGTGCTGCGCATCTGGAAGCACATGAGGTGGCTGATCGAAAACCACTTCAGGCACCGCTCGCGGCTGGCGCCCGAAGAGAACAAGCTCCTGAAAAAGGACAGGCCCAAGAGCGATTACCTGAGCTGGACTACGCACCGCGCAGAGATCTTAGCACAGGAGGACGAGCAGCCTTTGGCTCCGCCCGCCAAACGGATGAAGGTCTCGACGCTGCCGTGGATGAACACGCTCGCCGAGTCGAAAAAAGTGACGGACACGCCTAGCCAAGCGCTCATTAACGACCAGGTCACCGCGGCCATGAAGGGAGCGGGGTTTTCAAACACGTTCGACTACCTCACGCAGATGCACTACGAACGAGCGAAGGATTTTCTCATCCCCAGCCCGCACAAGCTCCGGGCCATCTACGCCAACTGCGCCTACGCGCTGTACGGCGAGCACAGCCAAGTCTCGCGCACCATCTTCATGTCGCGGGTGCTCGGCCACTCACTGATGTTTGCCAACAACACCGAGGCCGTCTCGAACCTCAAGTCCCAGATGTTCTACGATTCTGTGAAAGTGCAAACACGCAGCGTCCCGTCCCTGACGGAGCCCGACCTGCTCAAGATCGTGCAGGCCATCGTGGACCAAGGGGCTAGGTTGGCGGAGGACTTCAACCGCCTGAAGGGCGAGCTCGCGTACGTCATTCCGCCCACACTCAAACAGCTGCCTCGCGAGACCAGAGCCGAACGGTTACGCCGGCAGGCCGTGGAATTTTTCGCGGCAAATTTGCAGCAAAATGCAGGAGAACTGCGCCGGCCCGGTTTTTGGCGCGGAACGTTAGATTCCATTTTTTCCGTGAAGGCTTCCTACCGTTTTGCCAATCATGCAAAAGTCGCTCTTGATACGGCCGATCCTACACCAGCCGCTCAGATCACGCGGTTTATGCAATTGTGCTAAGAGATTCAAGAATTAAAAGCTCATAATCTGACTTTTATTGAACTCGTAAAAGTGCAATGAGCCAAGTAAAGCCGTGCCGAGTGGCGCCAGACGGGAAAATTTCGCTGATTGATTTTGCCGGGAAAACGTTTCCTTTTTTGACTCCTAGCCGTTGCGCGGAAAGAATACGTCGGCACCTCCAGCTGCACCCCTACCGCTAGCCAACGGTCACATTTCGAAATTCAAATTCCCGAAACAACGCGGGCAACGTGCGGGCACGTGGGTTTGTGCCCCTGAAATCGCGGCCGAAGTGGTGGAACAATTCGCGTCGGACTGGAACGTACGCCCCTCACGGCGGACACAGGCCAGGGTCAGCGACCAGCCCTCTGTACCAAGCGTCGCCGCTGCCGTGAGCAATCTCGAGGGCGTCAGGGACGGACTTGCAGTTCTTGCCGAGCTCGCTCCAGACACAACAAGCGCGTTCCAATCTACTCTGGACGAGGCAGTTAGTGCAGTTGAAGCCGAAGAAGAGACAATGCCTCCTTTCGAACTCCTGACCCCTGTTCTGACTTACGACCGGGAAGAAGAAAATGAACTTGATAGCTTCCCAGAGCATTTTGCTTTTTAATTAAAAATCAAGAAGAAATTTAAAAATCAGTAATGTACAGATTCTTGTTGAACCGGGGCTTAAACCGAGCGGCCGTCTCTTCGGCTCCCGTCAGCCACAAGTAACTGGTCCACTTGTCTATTTGCAGCACCGGCCAGCCCGCGTTCTCGTACGCCAGCCGGAAGCGGTAGGCCGGTACGTACGCCAGGGCCACGACAGAGTCTCGTGTCGTTCTGGGCACGGGGAAAGACGTGCGGCCCATGCGCCTGCACGCGGCAAAGGGCGTGATTACTCGGTCGCGGTGGTGAAACACGAAACAGGTGCCACAGTAGCCCTCGACCGTCTTTTTTTGGACGCAGGCAAAGCAGATAACTTCGCTCTTGCGCGACACGGTGTTGATGAGGCGTGGCAGCGATTGGTGTCGTAATTAAAAGTAGCGTTCAGGAACTTGTGCAGGCCGGACAGCTCGCCGTTCTGCACTTTGCGCCGTTTCCACCGGCCGCGCGCGAACCGGTCCGTGTGCGTTTTCAGGTGGCGGATCGCGTGCGCGACCTCGCCGACGCGGAGGTAAGACAGCACTTCCACAAGAGATCGCCGGCAGCGCGGCCAGTAGCATTTTGGCTTTTAACTATAAGGGCCAGAACTTTTGTTTTTTCTTTAAGAGCTGTCGTAACCGTCGGCGGGCGGCCCGCCACCTATGACGGGTGCGAGCGGCTTGACCGTTGTGCCGGCGTTCGTGTACATGAAATTGGGCTTGAACGGCGTAATCATCTGGTTCTGCTGCGCAAACCGCGCTGCCGCCAACTTCTCTGCCTCTCGGGTTTGGTCGTCCAACCGCTTAAGGATCTCCTTGTCCCGCTGGGCCATGGTCTTCCCGTCCTTTTTCAGGCGCTGTCTCACGCGGTCGCCGTAAAACAGCATGCGCTGCATCATTTCTCGCTCTTGGCGCGACATGCCCTTGAGCGAAGTCGGCAGCCAGCTCGGCGCGCGGTACGCCAGCTGTTTGAGGCGCTCCTGTTTTTGGATGTCCGCGCGGCTCGGCGGCTTGGGCGGATCCGGCCCGCGCAGGATGACCTCGCCGTCCGGCAACGAAGCTGGTGCGAGCCAGGACTTGTAATTGAACTCGAGCCGGTCGATGTGCTCGTGGTAAACCATTGCTGCATGCCGTGTCCCGACGTGGCGCTCGTCCGTCGCTTGAGCAAAGTGAGCCAGGAACTCCTTTTTCGGGAAGAGCTGTCCGTAGTTTTCCCACAAGTTGTTGAGGGTGCGCTGCACTTTCGAGTTGAACATGATGCAATGTGACGTTTGCTTGCGCATAATGGGACTCACTGAGTTGCGGCCGGTAAGGTACTGCACCGCGATGAAGATCGTGATGTTATAATGGCGGTACGTGCCGAAAAAGTTCTGCATCCAGCGGTCGGTCGAGTCGATGATGCAGACCAGGTCGTCAAACACAATGAACGACGGCTCCAAACGTTTGTTCTCAGATAGCGCTTCTTGAGGTTTTCCACGTAGTTCTGCAAGATGTCCATCCTAAAACCTTCGTAGATCTTGCAGTGCTGCTCGCTCGCAAGTGAAACGAAAAGCTATTCTTGAACTTCGTGCGGACCATGACCAGGCCGTACTGGAACGGGTCTTTCTTGCGCGCGCACAGGCTGTATAAGAGCCATTTCAGGAAATGCGTCTTCCCGCGCTCTGACTTGCAGACTAGCACGAACAGCTGCCCCGCTCCCTTTTCGCGCGGGTAGAAGACTTCGATGTTCCGCTTGAACTCGGTCGGCTGCAGCTGCTCTGCCGGCTGCTGCTCTTCTTCTTCTTCTTCTTCTTGCCCTTGTCTTTCTGCTTGTCGACATAGTCCAAAATTTTCTCCTCGATTGTCTTCTCGCCGAGCTGCTGTTCCGGCTCCGGCAGCCGTTCGACCGGGCCTTCCAGCTGCTGCTGCTGCATCATTTTTTTAAAACTTCTCCACTAAAGAAAAAAAAAGATGCCGCTAATCACCGACAGGACTCGCTTGCTAGTCAACCAGGCCGAACCAGTCAGGGCTGCAGTGGAGGCCGCGCTGGCCAAGAAGCCCAAAAAAGCGAAGAAGTAGAAGCCGGCGGACGTTGTTAAGAAGGGCAAGTGAGATTTTTTAAATTTCCATTGCACAGATTTTGACAGAAGGAAAACATGAAGCCCTGGCGCAAGAGGCACGCCGGCCGCGCTTTTACCAGCGATGCGCCGGTTCCCTTCAAGAAGCAGCGCACCGGCTTTGTGGGCGGCGGGTCGGCCGAGATGGCGGCCAAGACCAGGGAAATCATGAAATATGCCAACCCACAGCTCTCGGCCGTGCTGGACGCGGTCGCGCCAGCGAGCAGTTGCGCCTGCTGCCGCTGCTGCCGGAACGGGCTCGCCAATCCCCACCGCCCCGCCGCTGTCGGCGACCGGCACAGGCCCGTCAATCCCCGCCGCACCGCCGCTACCGGCCGACACGGGCGCGAAGGCAGACGCGAAAGCTGCCGCGGGTGCATCGACGCTGGACTCCATCGACTCGGAACAGAAGCTCTGGGAGCTGGCGTCCAGAATGTCTGGCCGTCCAATCGAAGAGCTGAAAAAAGAAAAGGCAACAAACGTGATGCATGCAAAGTACGAAGAGCTGCGCCAAAAACGAGACGACGGGGTCATAACAAAAGAGGAGTATTCCGAGTAGTTTAAGGAGGCTACAAGGAATGGAGAAAAGAAATTATCAAGGCGACTTCGGACCCGACAGAGGCGCTGATGCAGTCCATCAAGGCCGGCAAGAAGCTCAAGAAAGTCGACCAAAAGACACAAAAGGCGGCGCCGACAGACCCACAAGACGCGATTAATCAAGCGATCAAGGCGGGCGGCAAGCTTAAGAAAGTCGACGCAGCGGCGCACGCTGCTTCTAAAAAGGCAGCCGAAGAGAAAGAAAAAGCTGAGAAGCGCACGGTGATGGACCAGCTCATGAAGGGCACTAAACTCAAGAAAGCAGACCTGAAGACACAGGAAGCTATACACCAAGTGGCAGCGTACCAAGAGAACAAGACTCCTAAACAAGGAGGGCCTGGTCCCACAAGCTGGGTGAAGCGATAACCGAGCTTGAGGCACAGATCAAGAAAGAGAAAGACCTTCACGGCAAGTCGGACGAGACGGAAGCCATAAGAAAGAAAAAGAACAGGCTGGTGGCCAGGAAGAAGATCATAGACAAGGGGCTCGCGTGATTTTTTTTTCCTGTCAGACTAAATTAAAAAAAACCAGTATGTACGTCAAGACTGCGGCCGGTGGTAGCTGGACGGGCCGGCCCAACGGACGGTTCTTCGACAACCGGCCCTTGCCGTTCAAACAAAAGAGCCAGAACAGCAGCGGTCTGTTTGGGAATTTGGCCAAGGCCCAGGCGCTCATGAGGCAGGCCCACCACCCGCACGGGCCGGTAGAGGCGTTCGAGCTGGAACTGTTCGGGAGCCGGCGGCGGCTGCAGCAGGGGAGCCGGAACCGGCTGCGCCAGCGGCAGCTGCGGAGCAGAAGAAGAAGGAGGAAGAACAGAAGCCAGCACCAGCGGCTGCAGAACAGAAGAAGAAGGAAGAACAGAAGCCAGCACCGGCGGCTGCAGAGCAAAAGAAGCCAGCGCCAGCGGCTGCGGAAAAGAAGGCGCCAGAAGGAGAAGGCGATCAGCCCGGGATGGGCGACGGCGAAGAAGAAGAAGAAGAAGAAGACGAAGAAGAAGAGGCCGGAGAGAATGGTGACGGGGAAGTCCAGGACGGTGTCGAGGGCAAGGGCGAGGAAGTCAAGGCGGCAGAGCAACAAGAACTGCCGCCCGCTGCAGACCAAGAACTAGCGCCGGCGGGCGACGGTCCGGAGGGTGTGGACCAGAAGTTACCACCGGATGTCAAGGAAGGCCTAAAAAAGCTGCAGGACAGAGGGCGGCCTTCGAACGCAAGAAACAAGAAGACGCCGCGCGCGAGGAGCTTAAGCGGCAAGAAGCACTACAGGAGTTCGAGGAGCACAAGAGACAGATTGAGGCGGCACAACGGCAGCAGGTGATAGACCCAACTTGCACAGATGCGCGCACAGGCCGAGAGAGTCAAGAAACAAAAAGAGGTCGAGGCTGCCAACAGGGCGAGGCTGCAGGAAGAGAAGAACGCAGCGGAGCTGGTCGCGCTTGCCAAGGAGCAAGAGCGCATAGCCCAGCTACAGCTGGCGGCCAAGACCCAGGCCGCACAGGCCAAGCTCAAGCAAGTTCGAGTCGAGCAGGCAAAAGAAGTGAAGGCCAATCTGTTGGAAGCAAACGTCCAGTCCGCGCAGGAAATCGAAAAAGCCAAGACAGACGCCGAAAAGAAACTCAACGAACAGAAAGTGGCGCAGCGGACGCAGGCCCAGATCGAAGAAGCCGAACGGCAGGCAAAGCTCAAGTCAGCACAAATGGAAAACGCGGCTGCGATGGAAAAGACACAAAAAGACGCCAAGGCCGCGCTGCAGATCGCGGCGGGCCAGAAGAAGGCACAGCACAAGGTTTTGCACATCCAGGGCGAAGCCCAGCGGCTCATGCTGCAATACAACGACAACGGGCAGGCGCCCGCCCAAAGAATCGAGGCCTCCGCGAGCTTGGACGACTCTCGCTGCAGGCACCGCCGCCGGCTGCAGCGGGTGCGGCTCCAGTCGAGGTTATCCAGCTGGACAAGCTGCGGGCCCTGATCCAGGAGAACCCGGAGGCCTCTTTCCAAGGGATAGCCCGGATGTACACGGCCTCGATCGAGCAGTGGGCCCACGACAACAAGATGACAATCGAGAAGGCGATCAGTGACGCAAAAGCCCAGCTTTCGCGGGTCCTGGGCAAGCAAGGACTGTCGGACCAAGACCGCAAGGGCGTGCAGACTCTGCGTGACCACCTGCGGATGTACGCAGGGAAAGGGTTCAAGGACCCCGGTAACTGGGACGGTAGAGGAAGTCGCTGCCGACGACATGGAGGATGAAGAGGAGGGCAGCGGCGACGACAACGACACTGACGACGACGTGGACTTTCTCTTGGGAGAGATGAACGAAAAAAGAAAAATGAACGCGGCTAACAAAGAGGAACATGAGCGCAAAAGGAAACAATTTGAAGACGCGGAGAAGGCGTCCAAAGCCCTGTTTATCGAGTACCACGCCGAGCAGGACCCAGCCAAGAAGGAAATGAAGGCCCTTGAATGGCGCAAGTCGGTGGAAGACGAGCAGCAGCTGGTGCCCTACGGCGAAAAGCAGCTAACGGCCGTCAGCGTGCCCAAACTGCAGCGCATGGTCGACAAAGCCGGCAACAAGAACACTTCGCGGGAGCTGGTGCAGATGTTCCTCGTGCCCTACAAGCAAAAGAAGGAGCCGGTGCCAGAGAGCGAGCTCAAGGCCATCAGCAGCGGTCTCGTGCTAACCGAACAAGCCAAAGCTTTCATCCACGCGCTGAAGCAAGAAAACAACAAGCTGGTTACGCAGCTGACTAACCAGGCGAGGCGAGCAAAGAACCTGAAATTCGTAGAAGAAAGGAAAGGAACTGGCGCCAAGAGCAATGCGCAATTGCAGAAAAAGCGAGAACGGCAGCGGAAGGCGGGCGTGAAAAGTAAGAAGCCTGCTCGGAGCAGCGCGCTCGTGCCCTCTGCCGGCCAAGAAGTCGCGCCGTACGGAGCAGCGCCCTGAAAAAAAATTATTTAGTGGACAACCAATAACAAAAGTATGCAACACCTGGCCTTCTTCGACCCGACCTTGGCCCTGGCCTTGGGCAAAGTCAACGAGGCACAGTCGCGCGTCGCGGGACAGAAACGCCGACAGCAAGAGGACGCCGAAAAAAGGGCCATCGAGGTCCTGCAGACTAACGTGGCCGAAGCGCCCATTGAGAAAGTGTTTAAGCAACCGGTCATTGCCGATGCCACCATCCTGTTGGAAGTAACACCTGAACAAGCCGCCCGCTGCGAGCAGCAGCTGATTGGCGGCGGCAAATAATTAAAAAAAAATTTTCTTGTCGGGCAGATTAACTATACTAACAAATGAGTGGACATCGAGGCCCTGTCGTGCCGCTAGTTAACACTGGCGAAGAGAAGTCGTCGGCTGCCCAGGCCAACCAAGTCGAGCATGGTACCGAGACCAGGCCGATCATCCAGACCGACTCGCTTGCTACCAGTTCGATCATCTACTCGGCCCTGTCCGCCGTGGGCCCGGGCGCCGGGGCAGGCACCATCGGCCAGATGAAGGAGGTGGCACAGCGCCTGTCGCAGAACTCGCTGGCTCCTTGGTACAAAGGAGCGGTCCTGCTCGTCGGTACACCCGCGGAGATCCAGGCAGTGTATGGAGCAGAGTTCCGCAAGAAGAACTGCGCCGCTGACATCAACGGCAACGCGCCTGCTGACTGGGGCGCAAACGGCGTCAACATGCTGCCTTGGCTTACGGAGCTTCGAAGAACGTACGGAAACGGCTGGGAGGGCTGTATGCAAGTGGCAACTTTCGTAGAACAATATCAATCGGCCAAGCTACGTGACCAGCATGGGCGGCTATCCCCGCAGTTTCTACCCTCGATCGCGAGAATGGCTCCGTGCGCGGCTGGACCACCATCCACGAGCCCGGAAACGCGCGCATGATTGGGCAGAAGATTTAATCTTAACCGTGTAAAGGGCAAAGGGAAGCATGACAGACCCGTTTGCTAATCTCGAACCACCCACTGACCCACTCCCTCCTGTCGCCGAAGCTAAAGCGGCTGCAGCAGCTCCGCCTCCTACTAAGCGTCGCCGGACAGCAGGCCCGAGCGCGGCCGGCCTGGCACGGCGCCTGGGAACAGCGCCAGCGCCCGAAGACCCCGTGCTGCGCGATGACCCCAACTACAGGCTCTTGTGCGCTTATGGTCGCAGCGCTCTGATCGGCCCCAAGCTCAAAAAGGCGCACATTAACTGTGATCCAAAAGCACTGCGCAGGCTACCCAAGCAGAAGCTGCCGCTGTTGCTGGACGAAGTCGAGGAAGTGCTGGAGGGTGAACTGTCTGGCGAGCTAGCGGACGCTGTGCTCAAGCAAGGCCTAGTATGCCTCGAGAACCTGGTAGCGAACCGATCGCGTTACCAAATCTCGGGCACGACCGAGGCCTGCTTTGCGAATGACCGGTGGTGCTTCTTGCTCAAGCGGGCCAAGTTGCGTGCGGGCATCGGGCTGCAGCGCCTGGACCCTATGACCGAACTAGCTCTGCTGACGGTGCAAACGGCCGCCATCAATCATGCCAAGAACACTATGTTCGCGCACAACCAGCAGCTAGCCAAGCTACGAATCTGGACGCACCCGCGCCCGCAGAAGAAAAGAAGAAGAGCAATTGAATAATTAAAAAAAAAATTTTGTTGTGCGCCAATTAAATATCTCTCCAAAAAGGAATGTTCGAGGTCGTGAGCGATCTGTTTTCGCTTGAAAA
Source organism: Paulinella micropora (assembly GCA_019918135.1). Lineage (NCBI taxonomy): Eukaryota > Cercozoa > Imbricatea > Euglyphida > Paulinellidae > Paulinella > Paulinella micropora. Next base: position 155,685 of record WBZZ01004092.1, on the reverse strand, counting down.
CTTTGCCCGGTCAAGCGCGGCGGCCGCTTTTGCCTATGTGGCCGCCCCGGTCGTCATACCGGGCAACGCGATGTTTAGCTTTTTGTCTGTCCCTGTAATAGGGGCCAATGAGGTCAGCAAGAGCACTGGCCTGGCGGTCGTGGCTTTCTTGACTGCCACTGCTATTGACTTGATTCAGAGTAGAGTCCTTAACCGCACCAAGGAGGGCAGGCTTGCCGCTTACCCTAGCTTGGCCCTGCACATGGCAGGAGGAGGCCTGTTGTTTGCCATGTTGCCCCGCCTCCTGAGCAGGGGCCAGCTTGGCCTGGTAGGTGACGGTGACACCGCCAAGCAGTTGTTCTTGATTGGCGCGCTGAGCGAAGTGCTGTCTCAGTATTTCTACGAAGGCTACCTGAACCCCGCGCGCCAATGACACTACCGCTTCTAAAAAAAGAATCTTGTGGGCCTGGTCTAAAGTGAAGAATGCCTGTGGAAGAAGCTCTGCTGGCCTGGGCTCTGATCGTTACAACCGCTATCATCGTGGTCGGCTGTGTGCGCTCCTGCTGCAAACGGCTCTTTCGTCATCCAAAGATCTCGTGCGACCTCGACAAGCCGCTACCCACACACTACGTGACGCTCGATGACATCCTCCGGCGGCCTTACCAAGCGCCAAGCGCTACAGAAGCTCTTTGCGGACCTGGAGACTGTACTGGACAACTGGGGGCTGCTGTCTGCCGGCGAGAGCAAGGACCTGCGGATGCAGTGGAACTTAGGTCTTGAGCAACAAGTTGCGACCGTTGAAAAGTTCTTTTTGCCTGCCTACAAGGACGGCAAGCTCGCCGCGTACGTCCGGAGCGAAGCCGGCATCTGGTTTGAGCTGGCCGCCAAGACTCGTGCTCCGACTCCCGCCCTGCAACAGCTGCAGCAAAGATTTTTGGCCAAGCAAAGTCTGGCCAAGGACGCTCAGTTCCTGGGACAAATTGCGCAAGTCATGGAACGCATCTGCCAAGTCATTGTCTTTTAAATAAAAAATTTAATTTTCGTGAGTCACTAAGTTTAAATCAAGAAGGTGGGCAAGAATTCGCCGTACCAGAGCTACGCAGAACAGCAAGAAATAGATCGTCGGGTGCACGAGGCTTTCCTGAAAAGAAACGCTAGATACCGAGAAGAAAGACGGACTGACAGGCGAGCGAACAAGTCAGTCAAAGCCGCTGCTAGGAAGGAGCACAGGGAAGACGGAGGGAGCGGACCCGCGAAGGGCTGCGACAGTTCGGCAACACCATCAAGGGCATCGGCAACTTTTTCGGCAAGCAGATCGACAAGGTGACTGACATTCCGAAAGAAGCGATGGACACCACCCAGCATCTAGGCGGCAATGTCGAGGGCAGCCTCAAATCGTTGGCGCTGCCGCTGGCGATTGGCGCCGCGGCGATCGGGGCCGTGATGATCATGAAAAAAAAAAAAATCTTCTTTGTCCTTAATATATCGTATACGATGTCTTCCGCCACCGTCGTCGTGCCTCCGCAGAAGCTGCAAAAAATCTCTACCGGCAGGCGTGCGCGCAACGGCCAGGAGATCTTGATTGATCCCGAGCACGCCCGTGCGATCAATGCGCGCCCTTGCTGGACGCAAACGGTCATGGCGCACGCCGCCGCGACCTCGGCGCTGAGCAACACCGCGTTTTTTAGCTTTATCTTGGAAAACAACCAGGCCGGCGCGATCCATGACGCGACGTTGCGTTTCAAGATCACGTTCACGACCGGCGGCAGTCAGCCGACCGACTCGCGAGTCTTGCCTACCACTATGTGGTTCGAAAGAATTGAGTACATCGACCGCCTGACTGGCACTGAAATCGCGCGCTACCACGGCGACATGATGCACTTGGTGCTCAATACGTTGCCACAAGAGGCACTTGACCAGATTGCCGACATGGTCAACATGTGCCCAAGACGGGCAAAGTCAGCGGCCGCCAGTGGGAGAACAACGCCGAGCAGTACTTGTACTTGCCCCTTGTTCACACCTGGCTGAGCGGCATGGACTTGGACCTGAGCACGCTGCGTGGCGACCTCGAAATCAGGTTCTACCCGCGCGGTTCGATCTTTGTGGCGGCCCAGTCGGCGGTCAACGGCCAGTCCGCGCCCGCCGTGCCTTGCACTGCCAGCTTGGGCGAGATTCGCTTCATCACGGGCTTCACGCAGCTGCCGAACGGGATGCGACTCGCAGAAGCAGGGCAAGGTCGCCGAGCAGAAATACATCGACTTTGTGCAGTAGACGGCCTATGGCCAGCGCATCAAGGCATCCGACCGATTGGCGATTGATCTGGATCAATTTTCCCACCACTCCGGCGCGCTGTTTGTCTTCATCCGCAAGAGCGGCGACCAGACTTCGTACAGCTACCTTGGCACTGACACTACCACCTACTACCCGCAGTACACGTGCGACACCACAGGGCGTTTGATGACCTACGACTCGTTTGGAGATTCGGCCACGATTGACTTGGAAGATGTCCACGGGCGTAGTCAGCTGGGTGAAGGGACCCCGATCGAGCGCTTTTTCCGTGAGGAAACGATGGGACAGTTGGTGCGCAGCTCCTACCTGAAGTCCAACAGCGTGCACCTGATCCCGTTTACCAACGACCCCAGGGCCATGTTAGACGGCGTGATGGACGGTCCCCAGGGACCTTTGTAATCAACGACACCAGGGACCTTTGTCGGCAACCGCGAGCGCCTTGTGATCAACGCTGGCCTCGCGCCGGTAGCGACAACCGCCACGTTCACGGTGCCAACGCTGGGCTCGTGGGCGAACACGGACACCACCAGGTTGTACATCAAGTACGACGGTACTGTCGTGCTTACCGCGGTCCTTGACGAAGACACAGCTGCATGGACGAAAAGCGGTGCCAACAGCTATGCAGGCAAATGCACGGCCGCTTGGACCAACATCAACAAGGCCCTGGCCGCCAGCTCGTTCCTGCGCAAGAAGGGAGTCAAGCTCTCGTTCAAGCACGCAAACGACAGCATGGACTTCACCAGCGCCCAGAACGTCGTGGCCACGTACAAGGATCTCAACGACCAGCCGCTGATCTGCGATCCAGAAGATCTCACGCGGTTGTCGATGGAAGTGGTGGACATGACCACGGCCGAGAAAGTCAACGAGCACTACCATGGCACCGCCACCGCGTCGGGCAGACGCGGAGTCATTGACGGATTGTACGATGTTACGATCTATTCGGCGTACTTCAAGTACTTGCACGAAGCAAACGGTAGCCTGGAGGTGGCCTCGGTTTAAAATTCTAGATTATAACGTTACGTTTTTAATTAAAAAAAAGAATCTTCTTGTTGCTCTATCATAACAAAGGACAAAGCCAAAACTAAAGATGTCTTCCAACTGTGCGACTTGTGGACACGCCACCGCTGCTCCTGAGAAGGAGAAGAAAGAACGCAAGCCCCGCGCGCCGTCCGCGTACAACACTTTTTTCAAGGAGCAGATGGCCACGCCCGAAGTCAAGGCGATGGCGCACAAAGAACGCATGGCGTACATCAGTTCGAAATGGAACCAACAGAAGGCGGCTGCTCCTGCTCCTTCTTCCTCTGCACCCCAGCCGGCACAGGGATCGGCAGCGAGCGACGCACTACCAGCTGGCCGCCCTGCCCTCGTGCGGTCCCTCTGACGAGCGCGGACATGGCCAGACCGAAGGCATCGCTCAGATGATCTGACTCTGTGATGCATTTAGTCTCGCCAGTTATATTAAAACTTTCCACGAGGTTTTGTGCCAATACTTTAGACTGAACTTTGTATTTCCCTTTGACTCGTCCGGATATAATCGGCGTAAGCGAAAAAAAGCAGCTGAACTTGAATGAACTCTGGTAGAAAAGTAGCTCCTTGGCACCGAGTGCCAGCATCGTTGCGCCGGCTGCCGCTTGAATCAAGAGGTTGTCAGGGTTTGTGTTCGCTCTCCCAAAATTTTGGTCCTCGACCACTACGATGTCGGCGTTGTGCACTTCCTCGATGGCCTTCAACGTTGCAAACAGGGACTTGGTCTTGAAGCTGTCAGTGTCCGTCTGTCGGGCAATGTCCAGCACGCTGGCGTAGGTGACTGAGATGGCCTTGGTGCGGTTGCCTTTTGTGAGTACTACCATTCCAAGATTTCTCAGCCCCGGATCAATAGAACAGATCTTCATTTCTTCTCCCCCTCTTGTTTTAAATACAAGACGAAACTTTCTTTTTTTTCACACGTCCTCGTACCAGCTCAAGCTCAGGTGCACGTCTGCCGACCCGGAAGTAGTACTAGCCGCAATGCAGAGCACTTCTCCTGGCCCGACGGCGATATTGAGTCGACTTAGGTCGAGACTGGCCGACGCCGAGCACGTGGCCGACACGACGCACGCGGCCACCGCATTGCCACTAGACACAGTGACCAGGCTCGCGGAGTATTCGGTATTAGATGACGGGTCGTGGTTCGAGTAGGTCGGCGCGCTGCCGAACGTGGCTTGCGTGAGCACTCGTAGGAGACTGCCGTGGCGGTCAACAGGGTCGGGAACAGCAGGTCGTTGTTAGCGAGGGCGCCGATCAAGCTCTTGTTGCGGATCACTAGCACATTACTTTCGGTCGTGCTGATAGTCTGCACGTTCGTGCGCGCAAAACTAAGGCCCAGCTGCCTCACGGGGCCTTCGACCAGGACGCCGACACTGGCAGTGCGCACCAGAGCATTTGCGCCGGTGGTCTTAAGCCTGAACGGTAACGATGCGTTGCTAAGCGAAGGCGCAGCGTTGGCGCCCGCGTACTGGATTCGGTGCACGGGCACTAGCACCCCGTCCGACTGCCTCTCGACCGAGAACGTGATGGCCCCGAAGCCTAGGTACTGGAGCTGAATCTGAAAAATGTTGCCCTTGGCCCAGTCCTTGCGGTCCATGACGTCGTCGCCGCCCAGGCAGTTGTTAAGGTTCCAGTCTTTCTGGTCGATGTAAGTGTCGACAGTCGCGTTGCGGTGCAGGATCCGCAGCCTGTTGGTTCGTGTCTGGTCCTGCACAAAGAAGAAGCCGTTGTTGTCGTCTCCTAGGCCGGCCATGGCCGAGTTGGCCACGTTGGCAGTGGCAGGGAACATCGATGTGAAGCGGCAGACGAGCCCTTGTCCCGCGCGGTACTTGCAGCGACGGAGCGTCTCGGCCTGCGCGGCGCCGCAGAGCGACAACAGGCCGGCGGCGGTGGTCACGGAGCCAGAGGTCGCGAACTTGCGCGAGTTCAGGGTGCCAGTGTAAGGGAAAGTCTCCTGTACTAGCGGGGTAGACTCCGCGACTTTGTGTTCACCAAAAGCAGTGACCATGGAGGGTAGAGGTTTCGTCTCGACCACATCCTCCAGTCGCAGGCGCTTGTTGCCGCTGAGCGCCAGCATTTTTTTTCCTCTTGTACTAGACTAGTGATAACATTTATTTTTTTTGTACGAAATGAGCGGCCTGCGCAACATCTCGGAGATGAACATCCTGGTCCGTAGCAAGGACCGCGACCGGGTGCAAGGGGCGGGCGATTCGGCCGAGTTCCGGCTGTCGCTGTCGGAAGCGATCCAAGGGAAATACAAGTTAATTTGGGCCACGATCCCGAACGCGACGTACAACATCAATTCCAAGAACAACAAGCTCTACTTAAACTCCACGGCCACCGGCGACGTGACTATCACGATCCCGTCACAGAATTACACTGGCGGGACCCTGGCCGACACGCTGCAATCGCTTTTAATCAACGAGGGCTTTGTACAGGTAGGACAGTCGATCGGCGTACAGTATCTCGAGTATAGGAGGCAATGGCTTTTCAAGCTAAGCCACCCCCATAGATTAAACATATCTATCTATCTATCTATCTATCTATCTATCTATCTATCTATCTATCTATCTATCTTTTTATCTATCTACCTACCTACCTACCTACCTACCTACCTACCTACCTGCCTGCCTGCCTACCTGCCTGCCTACCTACCTACCTACCTAACTAACTAACTAACTAACTAACTAACTACACCTACCTACATACACCTACCTACCTAACTACCTGCCTACCTACCTACCCACCTACCTACCTACCTACCTACCTACCTACCTACCTACTACCTACCAACCTATGTATGTATGTATGTATGTATGCATGTTGCATGTTGCATGTTGGGTCAAAGGTCTTGTCACAAACCTGAAACCATCTATCCGTCTGTCTACCTATCTACCTATCTATCCATCCATCTATCTATATCTATATCTATCTGACAGACAGAGAATTAGGGGATGGTGTGGGTGTGCTGGGCCCGTGGTGGGGTGCCTTATGTGTGCCTAGCCATACGCCTATAAGTCACATGCCGAAATAGCGACGGGAAGCACAATCCTGTTCCCTCAGGGTGCCCTTTCTCGCTTGTTGAGCCCGGAATAAAACCCACAGTGCTCTGTCGGTTTATACTAGACTGTCGAACAGTCTCGAAACTCCATCTGCTTACTGGGTCCTCTGTAATGGAGGTGGGAGCTCGTTCTGCAAGGGGCGCTTATGGAATGAGCCCTGCCCCCGCCTGGTACTAGGGAGATTTGGTATCGCCTGTATCAGTCCCTTCCGTGCAAACATCACGGCTTAGCTGGGCATCGGGTTAATACTTTACCCACAGACTTCCTTGGTTGACGAAATCAGAAGCTCCTTTTTTCTGACATTAGTCGATATCTCATCTATCTATCTATCTATCTATCTATCTATCTATCTATCTATCTATCTGTCTGTCTATCTATCTATCTATCTATCCATCTATCTATCTGTCTCTACCTACCTACCTACCTACCTACCTACCCACCTACCTACCTACCCACCTACCTGCCTACCTACCTACCTACATCTATCTATCTATCTATCTATCTATCTATCTATCTATCTATCTATCTATCTTTTTATCTATCTACCTACCTATCTACCTACCTACCTACCTACCCACCTACCTGCCTACCTGCCTGCCTACCTGCCTGCCTACCTACCTACCTACCTACCTACCTACCTACCTATCTGCCTACCTACATCTACCTACCTAGACCTACCTACATACACCTACCTACCTACCTACCTACCTACCCACCTACCTACCCACCTACCTACCTACCTACCCAACTACCTACCTACCTACCTACCTACCTACCTACCTACCTACCTACTACCTACCAACCTATGTATGTATGTATGTATGTATGTATGCATGTATGCATGTATGTATGTATATGTATGTATATTATGTAATGTAATGTAAATGTTAAATGTTGCATGTTGCATGTTGCATGTTGGGTCAAAGGTCTTGTCACAAACCTGAAACCATCTATCCGTCTGTCTACCTATCTACCTATCTATCCATCCATCTATTCATCCATCTATCTATCTCTATCTATCTATCTATCTATCTATCTATCTATCTATCTATCTATCTATCTATCTATCTATCTATCTATCTATCTATCTATCTATCTATCTATCTATCTATCTATCTATCTATCTATCTATCTATCTCTACCTACCTACCTACCTACCTCCACACCTACCTACCTACCTGCCTACCTGCCCGCCTGCCTGCCTGCCTACCTACCTACCTACATCTATCTATCTATCTATCTATCTATCTATCTATCTATCTATCTATCTATCTATCTACCTACCTACCTACCTACCTACATACCTACCTACCTACCTACCCACCTACCTGCCTACCTGCATACCTACCTACCTACCTACCTACCTACCTAACTAACTAACTACCTACCTACACCTACCTACATACACCTACCTACCTACCTACCTAACCTACCTACCTACCTACCTACCTACCCACCTACCTACCTACCTACCTACCTACCTACCAACCTATGTATGTATGTATGTATGTATGTATGTATGCATGTATGCATGTATGTATGTATGTATATGTATGTATATGTATGTATATAATGTAATGTAATGTAAATGTTGCATGTTGCATGTTGCATGTTTAATGTTGCATGTTGCATGTTTAATGTTGCATGTTTAATGTTTAATGTTAATGTTAATGTAATGTATGTATGTGTGGAGAGAGGGAGAGAGGGAGAGAAAGAGACTGGGGGAGAGGGAGGGAGAGATTGAGGGAGAGAAGGAGAGAGGGAGAGAGGGAGACTGGGAGAGAGGGTGGGCGAGAGGGAGGGAGGGAGACTGGGAGAGAGGGAGAGAGGGAGACTGGGAGAGAGGGTGGGCGAGTGGGAGGGAGACAGGGAAAGATGTTAATGTTAATGTTAATGTTAATGTTAATGTTGATGTTAATGTTGATGTTGATGTTAATGTTGATGTTGATGTTAATGTTAATGTTAATGTTAACGTTAATGTTAATGTTAATGTTAATTTTAATGTTGATGATGTTGATGATGTTGATGTTGATGTTGATGTTGATGTTAATGTTAATGTTAATGTTAATGTTGATGTTGATGTTAAAGTTAATGTTAATGTTGATGTTGATGTTGATGTTGATGTTGATGTTGATGTTAATGATAATGTTAATGTTGATGTTCATGTTAATGTTAATGTTAATGTTGATGTTGATGTTGATGTTGATGTTGATGTTGATGTTGATGTTAATGTTAATGTTAATGTTAACGTTAATGTTAATGTAATGTATGGAGAGAGGGAGAGCGTAAGAGAGGGGGGGGGCAGAGAGGGGTGGGAGGGGGGGGGGGAAAGGGAGGGAGGGAAGGAGGGCGGCAGATGGAGAGGGAGAGAAAGAGACTGGGGGAGAGGGAGCGAGATAGGGAGGGAGAGAGGGAGGGAGAGAGGAAGACTCGGAGAGAGGGTGGGCGAGAGGGAGGGAGGGAGACTGGGAGAGAGGGTGGGCAAGAGGGAGGGAGAGAGAGGGAAAGTTTTTCTTTATAAATTTTTTGCGTGCGTAAACCTTCAGGCTATCAATGTCCTGGCAGTAGTACAAGTACACAATGAAACTTACCTTTGTCCTGTCAGTAGTGATTTTGCTGCGGTCATATTAATAAACTCTATCGTAATGAAGCGAACTATTAAAGAAAACCATGTCCGGATAACGTCAAAACTCTGCATCCTAGTGCACTGACATTCGTGTACCAAGACTCAGGATTCGTGTCGCAAGTTTTCAGTATAGTATCAATAAAATTATAGTTTCTCAACGGAAATGATATACCCTGCTGTATTTCCATAATTAAGTAAAAGTTGAAGCGACTTGTGAAGGTCCGGACGTCATATCGTACCGGGAAGTGACTTAAATGTTCGCCGGTCTCAGGCTCTCCCGCCGTTCCTTGTCCCACTTTTTCTTTTCCCTTTTCTTTTCTATTTCTTTTCCTTTCAAGTGTCCTTCTTTCTCCTTCTTTTCCCTTCTGTACCTCCCCTTTCCCATCTTCTTGCTTTGCCTCACTTTTTGCTTTTTCCCAGGTTGCTCCCTTCTTTTCCTCGAAGGAACACCCCCCCCCCCCCACCCCACTCATTTTTTTTCTATTCACTAACGACTTTTAATCACTGAAGAATGCTTGCCTTTTGTATTAATGTATCTGAAAAAGAAGGATGTATTAATAAGTAGGCCGGCACAAATTGGTAAAAAAATTCTTTTCCTCTGTGCCTGCCCTCTTTTCATTTTTTTTCCTTTTTTTTCACTGTTGTTCCCCTTCTTCCCTCATCATAAGTTACTTTATATTTAGCTCCTTACTTTCCTTTCTTGATTTTTCTGCCCTCCATTTCCCATCTTGGTTCTCATTTTTCTTTTTAACATTTTTGAAAGTTTTGTCCAAGTTTTTTTCCCTATTTTCCCCTTTCTTTGTTTTTTCTTTGTTTCTTTCTTTTTTAATTTTTTTTTTGTTACCGTGACGCTTCACCTCTATCAAATTTGTTCTTTGTTTCTTTCTTTTTTTTTTTTTTTGTTGTTGTTTTTTTTTGTTTTTTTTTACGCTTCACCTCTATCAAATGTGTCTCATGACAGGATAAGGGTTAATGATCATGTGACCTTCCTGCTTTTTTCTTTTCTTTTTTTTTTTTTTTTTTTTTTTTTTTTTTTTTTTTTTTTTTTTTTACGCTTCACCTCTATCAAATATGTCTCATGACTGGATAAGGGTTAATGATCATGTGACCTTCCGGTCTGGCATTAATATTAGCATTAGTGCATGTACGTGTGACCGGACATGTGCAGGACATGTGCCGGACATGTGCAGGAGGGGTTTTGAAATTGAAATGTCATCTGTATTCTGAGTCTCGTCCCGGTGGGGCAGGGGGTAGGTAGGTCGAAAGCTGCCTACTAGGATCGGAAGGCGCGGGATGTCACATTCCATCCAGGTCTCTGTGTATGTGTGTGTGTGTGTCTCGTGGCACATTTTGATTTGTTTTTTTGTTTTGCTCGAGGTGCCCACGCTACAGCACATTGGAGTGGCCGGATCAAATAGCTTTGGAGTGGGCATGTTTTTATAATATTATGTGGCGCGAAGGTATTTGTTTGTATGTTCATGTGTTTGCCTCTTTGTTTGCTCATGATTTGGTTGCCCAGAGCCAGCGTTGACAGATGAGCAAATTGTAGATTTTTTACGACAGCAGGGCTGGACATGGGTACTCATCTGCTTTATTTTGCTGGCTTTTTTTCTTTTTTTTCTTTTTTTTTCTTTTTTTTTCTTCTTTTTTTTTTCTTTTTTGTCTTTTTTTCTTCCTTTTTCTGTCTTTTCTTTTTTTTTCCTTCTTGTTCTTCTTCTTTGGTTCTCTCTCTCTTTCTCTATCTCTTTCTCTTCTCTGACAGTTGCAATGTTTTTTGCCACCGAAAGCAGGTGTTTGGTTACTGATCCCCGGGTCACGGGTGGGGATTCTTATTCTGATTTTTTTCCCGACTCGAGACCCGGGGTTTCAATTGACTGTGTGCAGAGTCTTGCGCATTGTGTAGTTAGTGCCAGGGTCGCAAGGTGCGGGTGCAAAGAGAGTAGCGAGAATACGAAAGGAAGTTTTCAAATGGGTACTAAAAAAGGCTTCTATTACCAACCCGAACAAGTATACATTGCACAATTTGCTATATGCAATTGATTTCATCAGCTGGGTGCGCCAACAAGATCCCGCTAGGCTTAAATACTAGGATGAATCGCATTTTGAAAACTGGGGTAAGTAGGGATACCTGTTCTTGCTAGTAATGCGTGTGGGTAAATTTTATTGTTGCACAGACTGCAGTCGGTCGAGGCAAAGCCGGGGTCCGCCTGGACAGCAAATCGTACAAACCAGGCACATGTTGGAAGCAGTCTGACACATCCGAGAGGGGGGTCTCTTTTATCTATAAGGGATGGTTCCAACAACGCGCTTGATTATTTTGAGTCCCTGGTTGATGCGTGTCATAATGGAATTTAGCAGAAGGCGATTACCTGATCGTGGATAATGCAAAAATTCACGATGCAGCGCAAACGGCTGAATTACAGAATATGTTCTTAACGGTGACGGGGGTAAGGTACGTGCGCATGCCCGCATATTGGCCGGACTTATGCCAGCAGAGTTGGTGTTTCGAAATGTTAAGGCATACATGCGAGCACATCGCGGTTTTGGTTCTTTTCGGGGGGAAATTTTGAAGGGGTTTGCAATCGCTACTAATTTTGAGTTCGTAGCGCGTCAGTATAGGAAGTGTATCCCCGTTTGAAGCAGTTTTATATAATTAAAATTTTAAGTTTTACTTGAATAACAAAAAATATTAATATTACATAATACAATACAGTTGCAGCCTTACAGGATAAAAAATTTCCTTGATTTAAACGTATAAAAAAAGTTATTGCTATTAAAAAAGATAAATTTCTAATTATGAAAAAAGTTCAATGTATGAAAAAAGTTAAAGGTATAAAAAAAGTTAAAAGTTATAAATATTAAAAAAGTTTAAGCTATAAAAAAAGCTCAAGATATAGAAAAAAGTTATATTGGAAAAAAAGATCAAAATGAAAGATCTTTTTTATTGAAACTAGTTTTTTTAAGAAAGAACTTTTTTAAAGATTAAACTTTTTAAAAAAATTATCTTGTTTATACAAGTTCTTGTCCGAGTCCATTTGAATGTCATTAGTTGTAACCCAATTCTCTGTTCTTATTTAAATAATGATCAAAGATGGTGGGAAAATATGGGAGACTAGCGGAGCCAAAAACAACCAAGGAGCCGCCCGGCAAACACCAGCTAATTCCCAGGCGTTGTCCGGCCTAACGATAATATATTCCGGCCTAAAAAGTGTAACTGCCACTTCTAGTAATATTATCGTTACGGTTACCCGGTTAAGAGGGTTATTAATATCATGATTATATACTAGTAACTGCCTCTTATTCAAGTTGTGTCTGGACTGACACAGGGATATATTAAAGTAGCACATATATATTTATCTATGTGCGCCTACAGTTCAAGTAGTAAGATTGTTCAAGTATTATTATTAACGGCCTCTTACGGGCGGCGGGTGTCACCGCGTCTGGATTGACACCGGGATATATTATTAATAAAGTAGCACATCATAGTATTTATTGATACCTATCTGCGCCTACAAGAGATATTAATATTAATATCACTCAGAGAGATATTGATACAATTTGAAAGACTCTGAAACATGAAGTGTTAAGTTTGATTTAAAAAATATTGACTTACGATATACCGAAGAATGACTTTAATGATTATACCATGTCCAGCAGTAACGGACGATTGAAACGGATGGTTGTAATTAAAAACGGAACAATAACTGGACCCACTTTGTGGGGGCAGATATACCCACTCGGTCCACAAGGTGGATTGGCATTACTTGTTCTGATACGGGATCTAACCATATAACCCGGTTAATACATGTAAAAATTAGTTACCAACCTGTTACCTAACACCCCCCCTGATTACTTTAATTTAGGTATAAACTGTGACATAATTAAAGATAATCCTTCCAGCACTGTGGAAATATGTATTAGACAAAAATGATGTGAAATTAATAATTATTACACCTATCGACTATCCACTCCCTCACCTCTCGTAGAAGTAGATACATCGGCTCCGCTAACAGGGTTGTGCCATTCGAAGCTATGCCCCGGCCCATAGCGTAGGTACGCGTGATTACGCACCTTAGTCCCATGTTAGCAGTGACGTCGGTAGTAGAGGTCTCGCACCCCTCAAGTGCTATCCCTTAACCTAACTACCGTTAAACTGCCTTCCCAGGAACTGAATTATTTCTATCTTATTACAAGGGGAGACTCTAATCTGTGACAGTAATACATCATAATATGATAACTGTCGATGTGCAAATATGAGTTGATCCCAAATAACAGAAGTTAGAAAAATATGCGCTATGTGGCCATGGCATATAAAGTATAAACATCATGCATACTTATAAAGATAAATTGACCTAAGCGTTTGCACTCAATTTTTCATACTAGATAGAATGAAAGATTGGGCGAAATGCAACAAGGTGAGCATTGTCAGGATCCCTGCAATGGAGACAAAACATAAAACATCAAATGAGCGTAAATTTACGTTAAATCCGCAACCCCGTAATAACCCGTCTGCACACGCCAGTACAACCTCATCAATGAGAAGTCACAAATGATAACGTGCAGAGTGTCATGAGGGCTACAAATGAAATGGAAGCAAACGCACATATAATGATGCACATACAATAATGGAATAACGAAAACAGGTATAAATACTTACTATACAGCCGAACAAGCATGATAAACATATCATATACATAGCAGGTAAAGACTATGTAATCGCAACGAAATCATAATAGCGATTCCCATAAGTCAACTACAGGGCAACAAACAAACATGCTGGGCCGTGACCAGCCTACAAAAGCAATTATAAACATGCCGATTCCCTGCCTGAAGCGCCTGCTTGTAATATGTATATATTCATAGCATATAGATAAACATGTAACCAAGCAACAACTTATGACAACATTCTGAATTAATTCTACATCTAACGCGCAGAATTACCAACATTACATCAGAAAACATAAACATGAAGGCAATAATATTAAGGTTGTTACTTAACGTGAATTACCTAATTACATCTGACGGTTGTCATAGGATACAAGCATATACCGAGAAATATGAGCGATCCGATCACGTTGACAACTATGTCTACAATTTAGCTGTCTAACAAAACTAAAACCATAATACAAGCTACATGGTGGCCACTTGGTCTTATTAGTTTACTATCTATATGTAAGGCTATAACTATTATTATACTATTATTAGACCGGACGGGGAAACTTTCCAGTACTGTCCCCACTCAATCCTTCTCCAGCGCGAGACATAACCGTCAGATGTGCTCCGGTATATGACGGTTTGAACGTAGAGTGCGTAAGTTGGCACACGACACACTTCCCATACTTACTGTAGCCCGCGAGACCACCCACATCAACCACATCCCAGTCGTGCTTATGCGCTCTCACCAAGGACGCCGTAGGCTTAGGACCCAGATGCCCAAACAAATCATGAAGAAAGTGACCACTCACCTTGAACGGTACCTGTTATTGCTTAGGTGGCCCAGAGTAGAGAACCGAGCCCACATCCTTTGCATTCCCAGGCAGAAATCGGTAGCGTAGACTATCCAGCTGAAGCTCACCGACCATAACTTTATCCTCATCCGCAATACAGGTGCACTCCTTTCTTGACACAAAGAAGCCTGCCCCTTGTAGGTGCGTAGAATACCCTTTTACCTGTAAACGCCCAGCCGAGACCAGCCCAACGTGGATATCTGGAGTCACATACGCTGGATCCAACCTAATTTAAGCCTCCTTGCCTTCCCATCACGGCCAATCACAACAGCCTTACCATACTTGTCCAGACGCCGTCGACCCCCAAGACCATCAACCACCACAGGTAGTCCCTCCTTGACTGGCGAAGCCAAATATGACGAACTGGGTACATGATCGTGTGTAGCGGCACTGTCGAGGCACCATTCGGTCGAGGTGGAAGCCGCACTACAAGGTACACAATCCCCCGTCCCCCCCACAACATAGAGCGAGCGCCCACCTCCACCATCCACTTGACCTTCTGCCGACGAATCATCCGCACTCCCAGTAGGCAACCCGACCCCTCCTGACGAAGCCAGATCGGTAGCTTGTGACAAAGCCGGCACCCCGACCCCTCCTGACGGTAGCCGGTGCACTCACCCCTTGAGTCGCAGACTCAGTCGTAGACCCAGACGACGCCGAAGACAAAACGCCCGTCACCGAGAATTCTACATCCGATGAAGCCGCTTCACTGTCCCTCAAAGAACGATTGGAGATCAGCTTCGGTAGAGGCACGACATGAAGCCTCTCCCCCAAACCGATCTCAACCGGCTCAGCAGGGATAGGCCAAGGTCGGTAGCCCAACGGTGCACAGACCAACATCCTGTAATAGCTATTGCCCTCCTATAATCTTGTAGGTCGATGAAGTCCAACGCCCACGGCCCAGGCAGCCCCGCAGGTAGTCTCCCAGAAGGAAGCTGTGGTCTCCCATATGATTCCTCCTTCATCTTACGCAGGAACGCCACAAGAACATCCAGCTCTGGACAAGGCGGCTCCAACCGACCATCGTCCCCAATTCCATAGCATCCCAGGTGATTCTCCATCTCAAGCCAAGGTATGACAGAGTCGTTGTAGTCAAAAGGACGGACAAGAGCATCCCTGTCTCGTAGGACCATCGCAGCAAAATACTGCTCCAACGACTGATAACGACGATCGCCCAAAGCTCTTCGTCCCGGAGCAGGAGGCGGACTCAAGACCACCGTCTCGGCAGACGAGTAACGCCGCACCAGCTCATCATCAGACCCCGGGTCGTCCTCATCCGGAGCACTAGGACCCACCCGAATGCGGTGATCCAAGCTCTCGTCCTCGTCATCGGACCCCAGTGGAAGCGCCGGTCCCTCTCTAACGTTCCGAGGCAGAAGTGAAGGCCCCCCTTCCCGGTAACCAATCAACCTGTGCCACAAAAGCAGCAACCGCATGCGACTTGATGGAATGCCCCAGGCCCGTCCGATTGTTCCGCAACTCCGCACGCATGACACCAACCCGCACCGGGCTGCTCCTCGCCACGGTAAAGTAGTAATAGTATCGATGCTTCGGTTGGTCCCGCTGCTGACAAAGGTCCGAACAGTAGTACACCACGAAGCAGTTGTCACACTGAAACGTGTCCACAGGGTCGCTGCCACAGTGTTCACAGACCTTCCTTGGCTCGTCCCCCGTCTCCTGGGCCTCCTCACATTGACGAGACTCGAACTCCCACCAGTTCCGCTCCCGGAAACAAAACAGAAGGTACTGCTGCCACTAAAACATGTCATAAGCATCGCCATGGTTGAGCACCCAATGCACATACTTCGCAGAAAACACCAATCGTGGAGCTCCGACATCACGCTGCGGCGCCGGCTCAGGTACCCAATGATCCAATGGCGGCTGTCGATTGAGCAAACCCGCCACATACACCACAGGGTCCCCATCGTAACGTGTCACCACATCGCCCGGTCGCCCCCCAGAGACCACACCGGTAATCTCTCGCACCACGCGAATCCATTCATCACCGTACCACCAACTGTAATTTTGATTCAGGGCCGCAGACCGTTCGCTCCCCGTCGACGCCCATTCGCGCTTGGAGCCCCCCCCCCCCCCCCCCCAATCCGAGGCGCCACCTACGAAGACGAAGCCGACCCCGAAGACGAAGCCAACCCCGACACCCCCGACGACGAAGCCACCACAACCGATGACGAAGCCACCACAACCGATGACGAAGCCGGCAAGGATGACGAACGCTCTTCCGATGGCCCGACAGCCACGCGACCGCCCACATCCATGACGTCCACCCCGGCCAAAGAGACATCATCCACAGCCCCAGCAGCTTCAACCCGGTCCCGCTGGTGTCCATCCTCCATGGGCACATCATCCTGGGGCCTAGGCGACCCCGGCTGAAGTTCAGCAACTCGATCCGGCCCATAACGCTCCATGTATTCGTCATAGCGTCGCTTGGCCAAAGCCTGCTTAACATAGAAATTGCCGTGGTACGTGCAAAATGTCGATTTATCTCCGGAATGTAGATAGCAAAACGTTGGACCCTCAGGCACCGCCTGTCCCCACTCGTAAGGGCCGAGCACTGGTTGCCTTGCCCCCCCCTCACCCCTGGGTCATCTACCCATCGCATGCGTATCTTCCCGTCCCCTTGTTGAACGAATCCCCACGAACCCGGGCCCGAAGAACCCCCCTTGGCGTCACCACTCCCGGTCATCATGTAGAGCGATCCCCCAGGCGGAAAGTACGGAGAGTAAGACGAAAACGGGTCCTCATCAGCCACGACAGTCGTAGCTCCAGTCGCCGCACACAGAGACGCCGGAGGCTTGGAGTCCATCGTCTTGCCCTTAGTACCCTGAGTAGCAATACGTTTCAGTAAGGTGAGCCAGGCGAACTTAGTCTTTAACTCAGGGCAGTCCTTTCCCTTATGAGATTTGTGCGCCTGACTTTTCTGGTAGAAACATTGGTTGGTACACTCGAAAAACCGATGTTTTGGCTCACATTTGCCGCAAGCAAAACAACACTTGCCACCATTCCCAGTGTGGCCACCACCCGTTCCACCATTTCCGTTACCACGTTGACCATCACCGTTCCGGGTACAATCGCTCTTTGCCTTCCATCCACCTTTGCCCTTCCCACGCTGCTTCCCATCACCAGCCTGACTTTGCTGCCGGCCATACACATCAGCGAAGGACACGAACACAGAACCATCACCGGTCTGCTGTTGCTTCGCCCCTCCCCGGGCCTCCCACATCCGAACCTCCTTCAGAAAGCTCGCCTTGAAGCAGTCGAAGTCCAGTCCCGTCCTCCTCATCTGGGTCCGATAGAACTCCTCCCATGACTTGATCCCAGCCAGAGCATTCAGCAAGATGCCAAGACGCGTCATAGGCTTGATCTCATCTCCCCCCATCCAGATGGAGACGATCGCAGCGTCTCACGAACTCCGTCAGCTGCGACGGCAGATCCCTCTGCAGATTAAAACGAAAGTTTGTCAGAAAACATTGCTCCGCCAGCAACTCCTCCTGAGTGCTGCCCCCATACCGCTCAGCCAAACACTTGACCAGCTTACTGGGGTCCATCGGTCGTTCCTCCGATAACGGCCTGGCCAGCAACTTCGCAGGGCCAGACAAACACAAATAGATGAAAGAGAAGACCTCCTGTCTAGCTCTTAGTACTGTGTCCTCCTCCAAGTCCGATAGGTTGACATGCTTTGCATCCGTAGGCAGAGCCCGTGAGGAACTCGAAGACTCCCCCGACTCCGCCCGCTTGCGATCCTGTTCCTTGTCTAACATTAGTTTCCTTGATTTATAATAAAGCAAACACTGGTCCCACGATGCTTCCCAGCGAGGTAGGTAGTGATTTCATGGTAGGCGTCCCTCCACTTCCTCGTCCCGTGCTCGCCGCTGAAGCGATGCTCCTTCGCCACTGTCAGTGTAGTAGTCGTAGACCGCTCCGATGACGCAGAATCCAACGCAGCAAGACTCATAACCCTGATAGATGTTACAATCTGTATAATACCGGACGTAACTTTAAAGGACACTTTGTGGTTCTACTGAAATGCGAGAACTGAATAACTTTAATGGTAATAATAACAAGATTAGAGAGAGGTAATCGCAAGATCAACAATAAAACAACATATGACTAATACTTATACTGATTATGGTATAAACCTATAATAATATGATCAACTTCCCGTTCATCAGGCACTGAATGCCAATTAGTAACTACCGGCTGACAGGCCTAGTGATTAATATGACTGATTTACTAACTAATGGTATGTCAATACTCTCAGCTAACATGGTAGATACGGTAAAGCCAGACCCTAAAGGTGGTACTTATTGCAAGGCCGGAACAGCAATAAGAGGAGATTCAATGGAACCTGGCATTCATTTTAATGCTTAACGTACATATTCTCCTACTGCTCATCACCGCACATTTCTCATGTTTGTTGCGCACGCTGCTGTTCATAACAGAGATTTGAGGCTTGTTGAATTTGTCACTGCATATTTGCACGCTATCATGCCTTACACCATCTACGCACGCCCTCCACCTGGTTTTGAGTGTGTTGGGTGGGTGTGGCTCATTCTCAAAGCGTATTACGGTCACCCTGAATCAGGACGGCTTTGGTACGATGTTCTGAATGAGATAGTGGTTAAGTTTGGGTTCAAGCCCCTTGCCATTGACAAGGCATCGTATGCAATTGTGAAGAACAACAACCCACTGCACACCACATTGATCACATTTCATGTAGATGATGGATTGCATGTAGCTAACGAGAAGGACACCTTGAGTTAGTTAAGTTCTTCCAGAAAAGTGGTTTGAGATGCAAGGACCTCGGTGTTGCCACATCGTTCAAAAACATTTCGCTCGATCATTTCGAGAACGGCATTCTTGTACACCAGAGGATTACGTTAAAGCCGTGTTGCTCAAGCTTGGCTATGACGGCGCTATTCCTGCCAAGTCCCCCAATACCTCTGATGTTGTTCGTCCACTCAAGCCCGGACATACCATTTTAGAGTATGATCTTCGTACTCTCATCGGTGTCTTACTCTTCGTAGCAGTCAACACTCAGCCTTTAATCGTTTGTGCTCTGAACATGGCAGCTTTGGATATGGTTCCGAACCCCCCCCTCGTGCGTATTCGCATATCGATAAGATCTGCAGGTTTTTGGTTACTCCTCGTGGGATTTTTCTTCGTAGAGCGGACAAAACTATCACTTCGATGTGGAGTTACGCTAAGCAGGGGGAGCGTAAGCACAGGCAATGTTCCGGGTCGCCCGTGATGGAATCGTTTCAGGACATTGACCCTACTCATTTAGCTCAGAACTCAGTCAAGCTCGGTGAAGGGGAAATTCCAAAGGAAATCCGGCAAAAGACCCCTGTGTTCGGTTATTGCGATTCCCGTTTCGCTTCTCGTGTTGAGGACAGAAGATCGAAGTGGTTTCATTTTCTTCTTTCACTTGACCCCGATTTCAGTTTTCTCTAAGTTGCAGTCCGTTGTTGCCGTGTGGAAGAGTGGGAGCTCTTACGTGCTGTTGAAGCGACTACAGAAGCGGGTCTTCAAGTGGAAGACGAGGGGGATGGTCGAAATCGTGCACAGCAACCGACAAATGGCGAGGAAAATGTGGTGTTGGGTGCCGCCCCAACGGATTTTTCTCCACTAACGGAGGTGGAGTCGTCGTTGCCTTCCGTTGGGGGTCGCGTGTCTTGGGGTTGCTTCGTCTGGGGTTGGTTCGACATCCGTTGCAAAGGAGGACAGAAGTCGCCCTCTTGCAGGTGGTGATGGTGCTCCCTCTTTGCGGGTTGGGGGGGATGGGGATCCAGAGTCTAGTGATGACGACGTCCCCCTTGTGCAGGCTGCTTCTCGTTCGGCTGTGTCGAGCAACAAGGGGGTTCCGCAGCAATGGGATGGCGCTGCTATGAGTATTCCAAACATTGTGCCAGACGGGGCTAGGAGGGTGAGGAGGCAGAAGGGCGACGATGTTCGGAGTTGCTATGTGTCTGCTGGTCAGTCCGACCTGCCTCTGTTGGACTTCTACGACCTTGAGGGGGACGATGTTGCCCCAGCTGTCTCCTGTGCGGATTTATTGCTGTACGGGGATCCCTTGGATAAGGCTCGTCACTCGCCTGGTACTCTGATGGTTATTACGGTGCCGGTTCCGGTGAGGGAGGCCAACAAGGCCCCTCGTTTTGTTGAATCGCGTCTGGCAGACATTCAGAAGCATCTAAAGCTGGGGGCTGTCAAGCTTGTTCGCAAGCAAGACGTACCGAAGGGCACACGGATCATCGGAGTGCGTTTTGCTGACTTTGACAAGTTTGAGGGGGAGGAGTGTATTGAACAAAAGTCTAGGGTAGCAGCGAAAGGTTTCATGCAACGCAAAGGGATCGATTGTGGTGACGTTGTCATAACGACACCGGATGAGCTGGCAATTCGCACTATCTTCGCCTTAGCTACTCTTCAGCATGTGTTCTTGGAGGCGGGAGATGATGAGTCTGCTTTCTTGAAAGCTAAGCGTGATACTCCGGTGTACTTACATATGCCGGTAGACTACATTCCCAAGGATCATTAGTTCGAAGCCTGGGTGGGAGTTCATGGGCTGCGTGACTCTGGACACCTTTATCATACACGTTGTGTCCTGCACTTTTATGCCAGTGTTGGATTGAAGCCAAACCCCTATGATCAATGTCTTTTCATGGGGGTGGACACTGCAACGAAGCGTACGGTGTTGGCTATTACACATGTGGATGACTATGCCTTGGCTCCGCCGAGTGACGACTACTCCAATTGGTTCTGGGGCCGGCTACGTGAGCGTCAGGGTACGATCAAGGTGAGCAAGCCGATGAAAGTCTTGTTGGGACGTGAGGTCTGGCAATATGTGGACGACAAGGGGGTATTCCATACCCATGTTACGGTGCGGGAGTATATTATGGATCTTATCCGTAAGTACCCAAGGGCGGATGGGAAGCAGTGGACGCCGGTGGCTGTGCCTTGGTTACCTTTGACGGGGGCGCCGACTCGTCCTTCGGAGTTGAACGATACTCACCGATGAAAATTTGTGGCGATTTGGGCTGGGTTCGTTGCGTTTTGTGGGGGATCGTTGCGCCTCTTTCGCACCTAACGGAAATGCAATCCAAACCTGCTGAGTTTAATTATGCAGCTACTGAGCAGCT
Organism: Paulinella micropora; assembly: GCA_019918135.1. NCBI lineage: Eukaryota > Cercozoa > Imbricatea > Euglyphida > Paulinellidae > Paulinella > Paulinella micropora. The sequence goes on along the minus strand of WBZZ01004092.1, from coordinate 134,039 downwards.
TTTCCGCTACATAATTGGTCAGTCTGAGCAAGGTTTGCATTATACCTCCGACGGCAACCGTAATTTGCTTTGTTGGGCCGACGCGTCGTTCGCCATGGAGCCCGAGCGTAGATCGAGGTCGGGGGGGATGGTGGTACTTGCGAATGGGGTTATCGACTCTGATACCAGCAAGTTACGTCAGATTGCGACCTCGACTAACGAGGCGGAATCAAGGGGTCTGTTTCGTACCATCCAGCGAGTGATTGGCATCCATAACTTACTAAAACAGATTCCGGTTGACAAGGACAATGAGCTGTTACGTGGCTTCATGACGGAGACTCCTGTGATCGCCGTTGATAACGCTGCGACTGTATTGGGGGCGAATAATAATGTCTTTACAAGACGTCAGCGTCACTCGGAAGTCCAGATGGCGTACATCAATGAGGCCGTTCGAGAGGGAAAAGTTAGAGTGGTATCCACTGATGACCCGAATAACATGGCAGACCTGAATACAAAGCCTGTGGGGAAGCAACCTTTTGAACGGAAGCGTGACCAGATTCGCAACGGGACATTCTCAACCGACTTTGCTAAGAAGAGTTAGTCTATCACTATCTCTATCTTTCTGACTTGTGGCAATTATGTAATAGGATCACTATTATAAGTTATCGACTATTACACAGTTGCCGGTAAAATTGTAAGTTCTACCTTTTTGTTAACGTTACTTCCCAATCATGTTCCAGTTATTTTATAGTTAAGTACAAGTTACTCTCTCATTCTTTCATGAGATAGTTGTCACTAATATTACTTTTCATACTGTCTGATCTAAGGGGGAGCTGAGAGTATTGACATACCATTAGTTAGTAAATCAGTCATATTAATTACTAGGCCGGTCAGCCGGTAGTTACTAATTGGCATTCAGTGCCTGATGAACGGGAAGTTGATCATATTATTATAGGTTTATACCATAATCAGTATAAGTGTTAGTCATATATTGTTTTATTGTTGATCTTGCGATTACCTTTATCTAATCTTGTTATTATTACCATTAAAGTTATTCAGTTCTCGCATTTCAGTAGAACCACAAAGTGTCCTTTAAAGTTACGTCCGGTATTATACAGATTGTAACATCTATCAGCTATGTTGATCGCGAAGTAGAAGGACTTCCTGACGGAAATGCTAAGATCTAATCCGTTGACTTCCTGTCCGCCCGGGGAGGCCGGACTATTTATTTCGCCTTCTTTTGAGATCGATTGCCGCGATGGACTCGCCTAGTTTTTAAACAATGACAATGACACTCTTCATCATTTATGGTGATATTGAGTTCAGGGGGGGGGGGGGTATTGTAGTATGATACTACATCATTATATTATTGATACTTCCTAGTAGGAACTCTAATATCACTAATTACCGTTAGGATTAGAATTACTGGCACCGCACACAGGATATTTACATACTAGTGTGAAATGCCACTTTTACCTGCATACTACCAGAATAATGGCATTACTGTGGCAATGTATTTCTAGTATTCCAGAACGGTGTGTAGAACGGAATAGGGTAGGAATATTCATTTCCTGTTATTCTATTGCTGTTGACATTCAAGACAAAAAAAAAAATTAATTTTTCTGTTTTGGTTGGAATTTCAGTTTTGGTTGGAATTTTGATTTTGGGTGAAAATTTGAATTTTTCAAATTAACTGCTATATTCGTCCGCAAAATATCGTAAATTTTCGCGAAATGTTACCGTTAAATTTGAAAATTTGAATTTTTGTCACAAAAATGAAAAACTGTCACAAAAATGAAAATCTGACACAAAAACTCAAAACTAATTTTTTTTGTTGTCTTGAATGTCAACAGCAATATTAAATGGATTGTGTTTACCAGTCAAATATAAACGCAATCTTCTTTCTAGAATAACTAGAACATACCTTTACCGTAGGTCAGTTACTCTTCTGTCAGTTGTAGCATTGTCATTAAAAGTAGTTTTATTGAACATCGGAAGACCTTGACTGGTCTGAGCTTCGTGTATTAATAGAACTGAACTTCTGTGCTGTTAGTCATGATACCCGGAGGTAATGGTATAGGTACAGCATCATTCCGTGAAACTGAACTAACTACTTTCTTACTGGGTTTTTCGACACTTAGCTTGTCTTTTTCCCCGATATTTGCGGAACTTAGCGAGTCTTTCTTTACGGGTTTTGCCGTATCTTTGAGCGAAACTTGCTGTGCACTCGCCCCCTTTCCCTCCCTCTCTCTTTGTATTTGTATCATCTCACTTGTAATGCTCAGTATTAGATGATGATCTAAATAATTACTGAAGCGCTCTAGCGCAGAGGAACGGAAGATTGACTAACATCCGGATATTAATCTAAACGGGAATAAAAGATGATTGTCTTCATCGGAGCAACTTTAATCGAATTTTAATGAGAACGAACTCTGATCTAAACTAATAACAAATCATGCTTAATCATGTGATTAATCACGTGACAGGATAATCTAGAAATAACATAAATGACTGTGCATACACGATAGATGCGGTCAATAACAAATCCACGTGATAGAAACTCTAGAATGCAAAGTTATGTGTGCATGATGATCTCAAGGTGCAAAATGGCGATATTACTGCGCTCAAGTGAAATACGTGAGAGATAATTGGTAATGAGGAAATATGATCCGAGTGTGGTAAAAATTGCATTTCGTGAAAAGATTCACGGCAAATTGTATGATATTTGAGTTCCAATGTGATGGTAAATATGTTAGCAAATAGGAATATAATATGGCAAATATTAGAGTCCTACACCCCCCCGAACTCAATATCTATACTCTCTCTAACTATCCTCTAAACTCTCAATCTCCCCCCGATAAATATAACTACGTATGCAAATAAATGCGCTCTCTCACGATGAGCAAATAATACATTGTTATGAATATATCGGGGTAAATATGCAATCTATGCAAAATATGAAATGTGAACTGAGTAAATATGATAAAATGCCAAATATGATGTGTGATATGAAATCGACAAATAAATCCTAAATGAGCGTAAATATGGCATCAACACTAAAGCAGTTCCTATTCTATTGCCACAGCAAAAAAAATCAATGTTTGTATAGTTGAATGTCCGCTGACACGATGACTATATCACGTCGAAAGTAAATTCCACAAAAAAAATCCTTGGTCTCAATCACATGCGTCGAAAAATATTACGTTACGCCGTCTTTTTGTTTAAATAAATTTTTTCGATCCATGAATTTTCCAAAAGTCAGTCGCTGAGGTTACACCTTGTGAATAAGCACGGAAAAGGTTCCAAAAAAAGACTCAAAGTCTATAAGCATTGTCGTCGCTACTGTCAGCGTTGAAACTCATCATCGTCACGTGCTGGTGTAGTCGTCTGTCACCAATTATTTCCGAAGGCGGGCGTAAGATCATCAAAGTCGTAATCGTAGATGTCGGTTTTACAATTTAACAAAGGCCGCAAAAAGAAAGGTTGGCAGTCGGTGCGCATCTTCGGGCTGGTTGTCGCGGAAGTCGGGTGGTGCATTTCAAATTCTGAACTACAAAGACTGTCAAAGGACTGGCTGTAAGTTAGTCCTTAAATCCAAAGCGACACCAACAGACTAGCGAGTTCAGTCTGTAAATCAAAATCGAATGCCCGCATTTCAATAAAACAATAATTCCTTGTCGCCACGTAATGTTGCTGCTTCTCTTTCAAACGAACTAAAAAAAATACAAAGGACTAGTTAAAGTAGTCCGCAAATTCAAAACATTATGCAACTGCTGGCGGTCGACTCCGTGGCTATTTATGTGTCGAGGGTCAAATTCTGATGTCGAAAGCCATCGTTACGCTTAATCAGTAGCCGATCGTGGGCCCTTCCGGTTCCTAAACTGGGCCATCCGATATATTTTGCCCAGTGAACGATATGATTCCCGACTAGGAACCAGAAGGGGCAATCCATCAATAGTTATCGGCGCCAGGGCGTAGGTGGTGAAACTCTTCGTCGAAGTACCATGATAAGCCGTCCCATAATGCGAAGAAACAAATCGAAAGTTGAATTTATATATGATCGAAGCGAAAAAAATTTCAAAGCTGTTCGTTAGTTGGACAGTTTATAGTCATGCTGGACTTTGTCGTCAGTAGCTCACCCCCATGGACTCGCCAGGGGCCATTAAGTTGCGCATGGTGGATCGTTGGTCAATTGTAATACGTTGAGGGTGTGTGGCGAAGCTTACTGCCGAAGTTGCCACGAAACAAACTAAACAAAACATTTTCCCAGAGCCCGTAACTCTCGTTTTCAGTAAAGTATTAGTACCTGCAAAGCTACTGGTAAACCCGTCCGCTTTTCGAATATTACCTGAATAATCCATCCCCATCCATCGCTTTTACAAAAAAAAAATAGTCTTCCCTTTCTGTCGTTGACGTACCCAAGTCTGCGTGGGGTAGCACAGGGACAGACAAAACAAAAAAATCGAAACTAGCCATATCCGTAATCTCGATGCTGACTAATAGCCATAACGAACGCAAAACAAATAAAAGCGGTAACCTTCAGGGGACCAATAGACGGTTGAGATGGCGAAAACTAAGCAAAATCTCTAAACTGAGAGTTGGATAAACGAAATGAAATACCAGTGTAACAGAGTCCCCCTTGATGTCGTAGCTGTAATCAATCCCATGAACGCCAACGAAAAAACAAAAACGAAGTTTCTGTAGACCATGCTTGCTTAAGGGCGAAGGTTGCGTCGTTGTTGCAATAGAGGGGGCTGAAAAAAAATCGAAGAATAACATCTCCAATACACAAAGGAAAAAAAAAGTCAAGGTTGAAAAATTACCAATCAGGGGGCAGTTGGCAAAGCTCATCGCCGTTGAAGTCGCCAAAAAGAAAAAACATTTCCATAGATCCCATAATTATCGCTCTCAGTAGCCCCCTCCCCCCCCATTCGTGCAGAAATAGCAGGTCCCAAGTCGTTGCCCTCCTCTGCAAACCAAGCAAGACATTGCGAGTTGCAAGGAGCAATTTCAAACAAAAGAAGCCCAATATGTGCCTCAAAGATAAAGCACAAAAACAAAAACCAAAACGAAGTAAAAACGAAGTCGTTGACATACCAAACTAGAGATACCAAACTAGTTGAAGTCCGAAGTTGCAGTTGAAGTCCCAGGGTCCCATACTCAACGCGAAGAGTAGCCAAATTGCTGTATAAGTACGCAGGGGACATGTTGGTAGCAGTATGGACGTGCTGTGTTCATTTCTTTCTCGTGTGGCGGCAAATGGGTAGTAATTCGATGATGGACAGACCATTCTCCAAACTATCCCCCCTCTCTATGTCTATGTTTCTGTTCTTCAATGCAATGTGAGCAAACATAACAGAAAAACAAAATAAATTGTGTGTGTTGCTTTCACTATGTGTGTTAACGGAAACACAAGCAACAAACAAACGTGTTTGGTGTGGGAAGCAGTGTGTGAAAAAGTTCTCGTGAAAATGACTCTATGTCAAGCACATCACTGTATGCCGGGTGGGATTTGTGTGTGCAACGGCATGCAAACACACATATGATGCAACAAATGCATGTACGATCTCGCAAATATGTTTGGAAACACATCTATCAGGTTAGTGGTATTATTTTGCTGCCACTTCTCGCCTCTGTCTCTCTCACCCATTCGAACGATCTCAACTCTTCCTGCTGTTTTATCTCTTTCTCTCTTGCTGCCTTCTTATCTTGTGGTTTGATATCGGGAGGCAGTTAAATGGCAGAGTAAATGCAAGTATTATCAGCAAAATTGTGCACTACCTCAAGTAATTTTGCGGCAGTCAATATGGGTGGTGGTTGTGTTGACGCTACAGTAGCTGGTGGGTGCTACACTAACTGGAGGAGCAATTGGTTGCTTCTGGGGTCTGACTCTCTTGTGTCCCGCAGGTATGAGATTATCGTCTGATATCTCACCCTGCGTCCATGAACGAAAAGTAGCGGGGTTGCTAGCTTATTTGGAGATAATACTAACTGAGTTTGTTCTCCTTCATCCAACTTGGGCACAACTGGGGCATCTATGTAATTTCTGGGGGGTTTTAAGACTGGTCGTACCGACTGAAATAATCCTATATTTCTCTATCTCACTATCTAACATTCTATCTGCTTTATCCTCTCCGAATTCTATGTAATGCGTAGGTTCCATCTTTCCTGAGATTGATTTCAAAGCTCCCCCTGGATGAATGACACGTCCCTTTCTGATATGTGTGCGCCACTGCTCTCCATATTAAGTCTGAGCATATTTTTCTCCAAATTCTGGGGCAGGAACTGCTACTTCAACTCCCTGTAATGGGTCCAGTTGGTTCGACAGTTTTGTCTTCCTATTCTTTGCTTTGGGAAAAATTATCGAACTGACTGGCGGTGTACTGACACTCTCTTTTTCTGGTTGTGGGTTTCCTCTCTGATCATGGAATTGTGGGGTGATTGGTGGGGACAACTGCATCAGTATCACTATCAGTTTCCACTACCACAACTTCTTTTTCCACAACTACAGAAGACCTAGAAGCACCTGAAACGGGCAAACCCTGTTTCCTAGGATGATTTCCCACTTCAGATCCTTCTATTTCTACAGCGTCGACGTTCCCGCTTTCTTGATTGTTCTCAACATCTCCCCATGCTGTAAGAGACTTTGGGAATGGTGGATCCTTATTCCAATTTACCCTTTCTAACTTCTCTTCCTCTAGGATGTCTATCTTGAGAACTTTAGCAGCTACTCTTTTTCCCATGCGATTCACATCGAAACGAACATCTTTTAGATCTCCGTAAATACGTTTGCTTATAGGATCATACACTCTGTAGTATCCCGTGGTTGATTCGTACCCTAGAAACATAACAGACACACCTTTGGGCTCTCCCTTCTTACTATCTACCTTCATGATAGCAGCACAACCAATGGGTTTTAGGTGTGACATTAGCGATTTCTTCTTGAAGATGGCATCAAAAGGGGAAATACCCTTGAACCTTCCGTGTGAGTTGGGTATCCTATTTTCTTTGTAAGTAGAGTTCTTTTCCATGTCTGTCTAAAAATTTATGTGCAAACCCGCGTCTTGTCTGGCAGCTGTTGCTGATCCTTCCATTGTTAGATGTGATCTTTCTATCACTGCATTACTCTTACTGTGGCACTTAGGGGACGGGTAGAATTCTACTCCTGTACGCTTAACCCAGTACTTAAAAACTCCGTAACCCCTATACTCCTGATCTGACTTGACTATTCTAACAGCATTTCCTGTCTGACGTTCAAAGAATGCAACTGCCTCAAGAAAATAGTCGAAAAACTCTTTCTTTTGTTTTAGGTAGTAGTCCTTAACGTATCCGCTAGCTACACACTTAATGGTGTACTTTTATTTCCTACCATCATGAGACAATACTAAGTAAAACTGAGTATCCATGACTAAGCATTCTCCTGGGGCCCAATCACTGTCATGTCTGTTCTTCGAACTGTGATCTACTTCTCGCATCTTAGCTAGACTACAGCACTCACACTTTCTCACTGCTTCTCTCTAATCTTTTCCTATGATCGTCCATCCTTGCGCCTTAGCTAGCCTATCCATCGCCACACCGCCTCTATATAATGCAATGCGGTGAAGTATAACGAAATGGATGTTCTTGCTCGCATCTGGACTGACAACAGGTAAGAGGGATGAGAAATGATATGTGTTGTCGTTGGCTTTCTCTCCAAGTTCAGTGTCATATTCGTACGTGTATGGCACATAGTTACAACCATGGTCACATCCCCATCCACAAACACATGCTGACACATTTCCACAAAATGGATAATTTGTGATAGCATTTGGTACAGTGAATTGTTGTGTGGCACTGTGGTTTATGTGCTTCTTCTTTCGATCCTTCAGTTTAGCAAGCTTCTTCCTACTATCCACCTGCTTCCCTGTGTGTGGGTCAAAGATGAGGTTAGGATCTAGTTGCTTTATGCCAGGCTTATCCCACACGTATATGTTGTTCTGGGCTCTGCGACCTTGCGCAAGAATTGCTCCCTTATCAACTGGTATGGGTTTGTCTAGCAAAATGATCTGTCTATTCTGATGCAATACAGCATTTCCTGAATTATCCCAAGTGGCGGAGATATCAGGGTGTATGGCAGATCTGGGTTGTACACCGCATTCCTAGCAACTACGTCTATCTCTTCTCCGACTCCCGCTAACTGCACTGACATCTGACCTTTCAGATATGTAGTTATGATGCTGTTAGCTGTTCTGAACTTGGCCTGTCCTTTCACTAGATTAGTGAACAGTATTTTGTTGGGTGATATGTTTGTGCTACAAGCACTATCGTCAACTAAACTATCTCTAGACAGATTGACCATAGCATGGGCATTGTGCATGATACTACCACCTTCATTTCCTTCCTCATCTTCTTCAGCTCCCTGCTCTTCAATCGGGCTTGGTCTGGGGACAGGACCTAAGATCTCTTGAATGTAAGGGTGCGAATTAGTCTATTACTGCTAGCTTGATTAGCAGCTAGAGGCCCTGTTGTGCTACTAGAGCTACTACTTGCCGCCTGTGCTGGGAGTAATGATGGTAATGCTTTAACATCAAGGTAGGACCACTCTTTCCCCTTCGTCTGGTAACAGTTTCTCCCCCGCTGTCATCTGAGTCTACCCTGTCCTTACTACGTATCTGGGGTTTCCGTAGCTATTCTTCTTTCGTATCCTATCTCCTTGAGTTCCGATTTAGTGAGATAATATGAAGGGGACATCCAGCTATTTGGGATTGACCATACCGACTGCTGTCTGGGTTTGTCCAATCTCCCGGAGTATGTTCAAGGATTCCTCTTCCTCATCTTCTCTTTCTGATCGGTCAGTTCTTGCTGTCTCATTTACTCCTTCGTTTACGCTCTCACTCTGACTAGCTTCGATTTCTGTTGGTTCTGGGCTAACTGGCTGAGCACTATCCATCCTGGCTACATGAGGTGATCTAGGCCTATCACTGTTCACGCATAAGGCCATATTTCCTATCTTGAGTTCATTTGGTGGAATATTGCTAGAGATCGCTGCTAGGTGTGTTGGGGGCAAAGGACATCCATCCTGATCTCTTGGTATCCCTTTGTAAACACGATCGTATAGAACGGGGTCTCTAATCTCTGCTAGAGCGGCTATCATGAGAGCTTTCGCTTCTTCTGTCATTTCAGGGCTTTTGTCAGAGTCTGGTCTGAGTTTTGGCTTGTGAAACACACAGGTTTTGAACCTAATCAGCCTCCAGGCTGCGCTTGCTCCCGGTCCTCCTTTCCTACAAAGGCCTAAGGTCCACTTACATCGCTTGCCTGTCTCTCTGACTATGCCCTCGCATCTCTTGTTATCAGGGATCAAAAACTCCTCTGGTGTCTCAATCTTTCTTGATCTCCAAACCTTAGCATAATTAAGATTAACTGGCTCTAAGGGGATAGTGTCAATGGGGACATCACCAAAAAGCTGTCAAAACTAACGAGAGATCGCGCCCTAAATGTCTGTGCTTCTAGTAATGCGTTTTTAGCAAAAAGTCGCTAGAGAAGTATGGGACGTGAAAGATGCTGGGGTCAATCCCTCTAAACTCCTGTGGGGGTCTAGCTAGGGGTTTAACTTGCTGATGAGTACGTGGGATGGGAATAGGGATAGGGTTGGTCTGAGGCCTACTCTTACTCTCCCTCTTCTTCACTTCCACGTTCATGTGTATCCACTGTATGAGTTGTAGTGAGTCCTCAGTCTCTTCATTGTCGTCATCTTTCTGACTACCCTGAGCTGACTGTTCTGGTGACTCTACTTCCTCATCCTCTAGTGGGGCTACTGACTCTTTCTCGTCTTGTGATGATTCGTTCTCTTCCTCTTCCTTCCTCACCTACACAAATGAACTTACCTTTCCTAGGTCCTTTTCTCTTGTTCATTGTGCTGCCTTTCCTTGGCTTGTGTTTAGAGCTAGACTTATCAGAAGATCTATCCTTGTGAGTGGGTTTACGTGGTCTGTCAATTGACTTAGGCTTAGTTGTCTTTCCCTGTCTTGCTGATATGCTTTTAGTGAAAGAGCAATCACTACCTGTGTGTCTGACATTTCGTTTTCCCTCTCTGCAATCTGTTCGTACACACCTCGACGTACATTCGTAACACATATGCCCAGCTTGCTTGCAGCAGTAGCATTTTAGTTCAGAATCCTTCGTCGTCGACACTGTACTAAACACTACCTGCTTTCCTTTTTGCGGTGTTATTACTTCCCTGTACAGTTTTTCGTTGTTGTACTCTTGTGTGACTGGGACTGTGATCCGTGTGCTGCCATGTAGTGTAAAGGGTTGACAGGGGGTCTAGGTGTTGTAGGAGTCTAAATAGCTTCTTACATTTCTTGTAGTCTGACTCTGCTCTTCCTTCGTCTATGTCGACTTGTCTGACTAGTGTCTTGTAATTTGTAAGCCATGTTTCTACCCTACTCATCGAACTAGGACCCTGCATAGCGTCTAGCTTGTCTAATCGACCTGCCTTAGCTATGTCGTCTAATCGTCTGTACTTGTCTACTATAGCTTTCCAGAATTTTGCTGGTTCACCTTCTGCTTCAGGCAACAATGCCATAGCATCCGGATTCAGCTGACATGAGGAAATGAGGTAAGCGAGCAACTCATCTTTCAGCTCTCTTCTTCTCCTCGTGTGATCTTGCTTTTCTTCATCCTCTATCTCTCTTTGTGTGACTGACTGTGACGTTGGTCTGTCTGCCGGTGATTTAGAGGAAGGTGTTAACTGTGTAGACTCATAATCACTCTTGCCTCTAAGCAAGGAATTAACAATGGGTTAACTAATCTTAGGACAGCTATCAAAGTAGTATCATACGTCTTGAAATCTTTTATATTCCTTGAGAGGCGAGGAATTTTTAGATCTAGTTTCACTTTCGGGTAGGTAGTATGTGAGGCCATTTCTTACCTTAGTGCTTACCCAAGCTACTTGATCAGAGACTTGTTGAGCGTACGTCGGCAAAAGGGGAGCAAAGCCACTTGTCCCGACGACTGGAACTGTTGGTTTTTGGGGTTTCTTGCCACAGCTGGGGGGGTCCTTCAGACCAGCCCACTGGGGAAAAAGTCCAACGTTGGCGGCTGACGCCAAACGAATGAGTGAGCTCTTTGCTAGTGGGGCCGAACGTAAACGGGCCACTGCTAGAATGCTCACCCAAAACCGGATCAAAGCCAGGACTGTTGTGCAGAGAAAGATTGCCGGAAACCGTCGTTGCCGGCTGAACTGGGAGCTGGACGTCTGGCTTCCTTCGCCACTGTCCACTGAACGTTCCTCAGGGAACTCTTGACGCCTTGGTGGGCTGGCTGGCTGAGCTCGAACGGCCTCTAACCACCACCCACTGCGCTGAGACTCAAGTAGTATAATATGAAATTTACAAGGGTCGTTTTTCATACCTCAAAACGACCTCATAAATTTCATTCGTCTCTTCCTATTCATTTCCCGCAAATCAATACTAAGCCTCAAAACAGAAAAATAAAAAAGCAACGTTTTTGATAAATACAAGAAAGCAGAATAAAGAAATATTTCTTTCTTTTAATTTCGCTTTTAAATGAAAACAAGAAAAAAGTTAAAAATTTTTTAAGGTTTTAAAATAAAAACAAAATCAATACAAAGCATCAAAATCAATAAATTTTACTACTATAGGTACGACTATAGGACACTTATCTATATATATTATTTCATAAAATATTTCATAAAATTTTTTATAAAAGTTGGCCAAAAGTGCGAAAACGAAAAGTATGATTTTTTGTTTTCGCATCCTCTCAGAAAAAACCATGTGATAACATTTTTAGCCGTCTATAGTGCCACCAATTAAAGGTCCATTTTTACTTTTGCCTTTCTATTTCTTTTACTTGTTCTGATGTTTTCTGGTTCTATTTCTTCTCTTTTAAGTAGTTCTTTTGTCTTCTTTTCCTTTATAATTTCTTTTGTTTGTTGTTTTATGTCTTTCTCTTCGTCAATAGGTTTTGTAAAATCTGTTTTCAATAAATCCCTCGGGCTTACTAAATCATCATTATTTAATATTAACTTAAATCCGGAACGGCCTTTTACTTTATACATAATTTTACTGAAAGTCTTTCCTCCTTTGGAAAATAAATTTCTTTTGTTTTCCTTACGAACACTATCACCAACATTGAATTCATTAATAAGGTTATCACGAGTGATAGTCTGTTTATTTTTATCTCTTCTAGCAAAGACGTCCACTGGTCTGGCCTGAATTCCCCGATGTAATTTGTGCTTATAAGCATTAACCAAGTCTTGAATATAACTTACCCAGTCAAAATTTCTATTAGTTTCAAATAATAAATCCAACCACCTTCTAATACTCCTTATAACTCTATCTACCACGGCGAGCGCTCTGTGGTCCCCTACTTCAACCACATCGTGCTTAATATCATTTTGAATAAAATAATCACGAGTAGCACCTTTATATTCTCCTCCGCTGTCGGTTGTAATTGATTTAGGTTTATAAGGTATAGATTTCAAAGCATAATAAACTTCTTTCGCTGTTTTATTTTTAATGGAATGATTATTAAAAATCGGGAATGACAATCAATCCAAACTAACATCCCAGCATAACCTTTGTTTCCTTTCTTATCTTTTATCTTACTCATGTCTGCCAAGTCTAAGAAAACTTGGTCTAGTGGGTTGTCAACCCATATAGTGTTCCATATTTTCGGGTTCTTTTTTTGATGATGTATTTCAAGTGCTTCCTCTTCTTTTGTTCTTTGAATTTCTTCTCCAGTTGGCGCTTCTTCTAGTTGGGCATCTGCATTCTGAGTATTAATAATTATATGTTTATTATCAAGTTGATTTTCCTCACTCATATCTTTAAAATTTGAGGAAGCACTTACTTAAGTCGCTTGAAGTTTCGCTCCGTGTTGGTTTCTCTGTATTATATACATTGACTAAAACTTACTATTTGATTTTTTACCTTTCCCCTTCTTTGGTTTTGGCTCTTCTTCTTCACTTTCACTCTCACTGCTTTCGCTCTCCTCTGGTTCAACCACTGACTTTTTACTCTTCTTCTTTTCCCTCTTACTCTCTACCTTCGCTCTCTTGATTTTCATCTTAGCCATCTTTTCCGCAATCAAGTCAGTAAAATCAACCTCATTTTCGCTATCACTCTGCTCGGGTGTGTCATCTTGGTCTTTTTCATTAACAATATCGTTAGCAACATTCTTATTTTCTATCTCCGCTATTTTTCGTTCCATATCTTCGTCTTCGCTTTTAATCGCATTTCGGTATTGTTCCAAAACCTTTTTGGCATGTTCCATTTTTCTCTGCTTTGCTTTTTGTTTAATTCCATCGGCGGCTTTTCCCCAATTTTGTCGGCTCGCTTCGGGAGACGGCATTTTAGAATCTCACTTCGTGCTTCGCACTCTCGCTATGGATTCAACTTGTTGAATCTATATTCTAAAAATATTCTATACTAAGATTATTATATTTTAGTATTTTTAAAATTAAATATTTATTTATATATCAATGTCGCAATATAAATCATTACTTGGCTTGTCAGAAATCGCGACAGACAGCCTATCAATCGCCAACCTCGATTTAACCAACACAAACATAGTCGGTCTGAATACAGACAGAGTGCCAGAAGATGCCGACCCCGTAAATCTTTATTACACAGACGACCGATTTGATACACGACTGGCTACGAAAAGCACCGCGGACATTAAAGAAGGACTTAATTATTATTGGACAGATAACCGCTTTGACACACGGCTCGCTTTAAAATCAACGACTGACCTAAAAGAAGGACTTAATTATTATTGGACAGATAACCGCTTTGACACACTGCTAGCTTTAAAATCAACTACTGATATCAAAGAAGGAAGCAGTTTATACTACACAGAGCAACGAGTAAGGGATAATGATGAAGTCAAAGCCTCAACTCAACACCGCTCTAATACTTCCAATCCGCACCAAACCAGTTTATACAATTTGATAGACACTAACATATTTGCACAAGCGAGCGGACAATACTTAACTTACAATGATGTAGAAGGCAAATGGAAGAATACAGCCCTTGGTTCAATTGATACACTTTCAGATGTAGTTATTACAGCACAAGTGGCGATGAATAGTTATCTAAAATATAATTCAATAAACTGGGTAAATAAAACATTTCCGATAAATGTTGATGAAACAGGAAACATTAGTATGGGAAGGAAGAATATAACAGGAGTTAATTTACTAAATGACAAAGGTGTTGATGAATGGATATTTGAGCATAATGATAATAATAATAAGGTGTCAGCAGCTGGAAGTATAGATAGCCACAGCGATGTGACAATAATAGGTTTTCCAGCAGATAATCAACTGATTATGTATAGCACAGGGCAATCGAGAAACACCACACCACCTTTTCTTAGATTAGACGGAACTGCTAGTATGACGGGGGCACTAAATATGAATGGTTATGCTATTTCGGGGGCTTCTACGTATAATGGAATTAATCTCACTAATCTCGCAGTTGATGGTTCGGTGGTCAAACTAACAGGAGACCAAACCATAGCGGGTATTAAAACATTTAGCAGTATAATAAATGCGAGTGCGGGTCTTGATATGAAAAGTCAAAACATAACAAATGTAAATCAACTAAATGGCAGGTCTATCACAACTTGGCTATCAGAGCACGACTCCAACAACACGAAAGTGTCGGCGAGTGGAAGTATTGATACACATAACGATGTGATTATAACATCAGCATCAGATAATCAACTACTCATTTATAGCACTGGACAATGGAGAAACGTGGCATCACCCTTTCTTAGATTAGACGGCACTGCTAGTATGACGGGAGGGCTAAATATGGGAAACCAAAGTATAACAAATGTGAATCTCGTTGATGGTGTGTATGTTTCTGTCCTTGATACTTCGGCAGTTAAAACCTCAGGAAACCAAACAATAGCAGGAATTAAGACATTTAGCAGTGCCCTTGAAATAACTGGAAATTCAACCAATGCGACAACAAAAGGAACATTCGTGGTTTTTAACTCCACAGCCAATATAGGAACTATCGGATGCCTTGATATGGGCACTGGCGTAAATTATAACTTTGAAATAAATGCCAAAAAAATAAGTTTTATTATTGATGGGGGCAATCGTCGGTTGGGTAAATGCTTCGGAGCTAGATTGTAATAGTAGCAAAATAGCCAACCTTGGAACTCCGACATTAGCGGCCGATGGCGCGACAAAAGGGTATGCGGACACATTGGACGGGCAAAACGTAAAACTAACAGGAGACCAAACAATAACAGGAATTAAAACATTCAACGGGACAATCACTGTGATAAAATATCTAACTTTAACGAACAATGCCGATTTTAATAATCAAACTATCACAAATGGTGGAAATATAACATATAATGGGGCGAGGATATTAAACAAAAATGGAGGAGATATATTCTTTTCACAGACATCAGGTGATTATCAGTATTTCTTATTTACTCTAAATACCGCTACAAGTGGAACCGCGAACCAAAGAGGTTATGTATTCACGAATGTAGCATTTGACGCAAAAGGAGCAGGTCTTTATATTTCAAAACTTTTGGATAATAAGTCTGCTTCGTCTGATATTGTTCGTTTTAACAATGCTGGGGGTATGCGGTTTTATGGTGCCTTAGATATGAACTCAAACAATATAACAAATGGCGGAACAATAACGGGAACGACAATTACTTCAACTGCGGGTATATCAACGACGACACTAACTGCGAGTGGATTAATAACGGCTAATGCTGGTATATCAACAACAACGGCAACCGCAAGTGGATTAATAACTGCAAATGCGGGTATATCAACAACGACATTAACTGCGAGCGGATTAAAATACACGGCAAATGCGGGGATTACATACACAGGCACACTATCATCGGCATTAGCATCAACTAATGGGGCAAAAATAGCAATTCAAGGACAAACAGACGGGACGAATGCGAGAGGAATATTTGTATGGGATGCTACTGATTCAAACTGGGGGATTTATATGTCTCAGTCTGGGAATAATAAATCATTAAGTGGAGGAACAGCACCAGCAGGAGGAGGTGGAGGATTAACTTCTTATGCTATTAGATTTAGAGTGAATGGTTCTTCAACGAGTGGGTTCATATGGGAGAATAATTCAAATACTGCTTTAATGTCATTAAGAGCGAGCGATGGGCAATTATGGGTATTGTCTAATCCAATTCAATATTCAGATAGGAGAAAAAAAGAAGATATAAAGGAATGCTTAGGCTTAGATTTTATCAACAAGTTAAATCCAGTCTGCTATCGTATGATTGATGACAACAAGAAATGTAGGACTGGCTTAATAGCACAGGAACTGGAAGAAATACTAACAGAAATGGATATGTTAGATTTTGGCGGTTTTATAAAAGAAACAATTATGGTTCCGTGTCCAAAGCAAAGAAAAGAATGCGAATCGAAGGGTGTGAGTGTTAATCCAGAAGATGTTGAATGTGTTGATAGTGGTGATGTCAGTTATGGTATAGGTTATTCAGAGTTTATTGCCCCGTTAATTAAAGCGGTTCAACAATTATCAGAAAAGATAGTTAATTTAGAAAAAGAAAATAATAATCTCATGAATATACTACAAGACCAAGCAAACCAACTAGCCGAAATCCGAGCAGTCGTATTTTCTACTAATGCCTCCTAGATTACACCCCCCACCGCCAGTCATTGAAATAGACGGCGAACTAACACCAGAGTTGAAAAATAGAGTTTTAGACATTTCATTGAAGAATGAGGAAAAAAAAGTAGAGCACGAATTGGAAGATAACTGGAATTGTTGTTTTGTAAAAGACAGACCGACAGACAGCAGACTTATTAAATACTTATTTCAAATGGGTATCATTATTGCCATTATAACCCTTTGTATCGTGAGGTTATCTGAAAAGAACTTACCTTGTGAGGTTGCCAACACTTATGTTGGTATTTTGACCTTACTCATAGGAATTTGCCTTCCATCGCCTTCTTCAAGTAAGAAATAAATTAAATGCCGAACACGGATAATCCAATCATATTGTTTCTTTGTCTGTATTTTTTCTGTAATTGTAATATTTTTTCTTTATTTTCTTCTCTATATTTTTCTTTTTTGTAATATTTGTTCTTGGTTTTCTACATAGTATTCTTTCTTTTTTTTTGTGTTATTCGCTCCTTATTTTTTTCATACCAATCCTTCTTTTTTTGTGATAATTGTTCTTTATTTAGTTCTCTCCATTCTTTATGAGGTCTGCATTCTATTTTTTTATTAACACAATTTTCAGTTTGTCTTATTGTTTCTCCTTCTCGCTTTCTCAGTTGGTCTAAATGTTCGCACGGGTATTGTTCAAGTAATTCAATATAATTATCATTATGTTGAATTATATCAAAACTAGTATTATAATGATATTTACCATTTATGTATCGTTTGTAGGTTCTTCTGTGGTCGACAAGTCGTTGGGCTAATGTTTGTGTAGTAGAACTAATATATATTTGGTCGGTCTGGTATGATCGAATAGCATAAATTTTTCCTTCTTTGTAGTCTGGCATTATGGTTTTATATGGTTTATTATGGTTATGTTTAAATAGAATAACATTCATATAAAGTAGTTTTATACCAAGAAGCATCATTACCTGCACAGAATAAAGGAATACTTTCGCTAAATGACCGACAATCGTTTAACCCATTGTTAATATAAATACAAGTAACATTATTATTTAGACCCGATTGAATACAATGAATACAATTCGCCGTTTTCTTACCAAAATCTCTATTTAAAATGAAAAAATCACACATAGTCCGAGCGATAGCCGAGCACACAAATAATAATATTAATAACATTTTTATATTATATTATATAATTTATGAGTGAGTTCAAATATCAGCGGATTATTTTTCTGAGCAATGATTTTGCTGGAGGAAGCAAAACATTTAATAAAAATATCCAAATGTCATTCACACCCACCAAAATGAATGTAAAATTTATCCACTATATGAACAACCAGACAGAGACAAAAACCAGAATTCTTTACATGGATAGAATTGGAATTATTGGAACATTTGCGGACAGCACCACAGCAAACATTTCAAACCTCTGTTATAATTTGGGTGTTGTCGGATGGACTGACGGACAATATACATTTAAAGTCCTTGAAACCGACAGCGGAAATATTGATACAGGAAATTTAGCAGGCCGAATTGTTGTGTGTTTGGAATTCGTTGCTTAATATATAAGATGATGAAGATTAACAATGTCAAGGTGAAGCCCGTAAAACAAGAGGGTGGAAACAAAAAAGCAAAAGGTTATAAATTATTTAATGAGCCGTATGCTAACATATTTCTACTCGCCCGTAAGAAGAGCGGGAAAACGACAGCACTCTTTGAAATACTGAAACGGACGACAGACAGAAAAACCCGTATTGTCATTATTGCTTCAACAATACACAAGGATTACATTTATAAAGCAATGGTTAAGCACTTTAAGAACAGGGGAAACCCGATGGCAATATATACCTTTCTTAAATCAGATGGTGTAAATGTCATTGATTATGAGTTAGACAAACTGAACAGACATGACGAGCAACACGAAGGAGAAGTAAAACAAGACAAAGAAGAAATAGAGAAGCCACAATTTTTATACTTTGGAAAAGAAAAGAAACAGAGTGTCGCAGAGGCACCAAAAGAACGACCAAGCAAGTATATTTCGCCAGAGGTTGTTTTTGTTTTGGATGATTTAGGGAGTGGATTAAGAGACAAGTCCGTAAGTGATTGTTAAAAAAGAACAGACACTATAAATCAAAGGTGATTATGTCAAGCCAGTATCTGAACGACCTACGGCCAGAAGCCATTAAGCAGTTAGATTATTTATTAATCTTTCCGGGTCAGTCTCAGGATAAAATGGAACTCGTGTATAAACACTTAGACTTATCTTTTGATTTGATTATTTTCTCCAAAAATATCACGAGGCTACAAAGGAACGATTTAATTTTCTTTATGTCTCAAGTGTTGATGACGAACTTCGCAAACACTTCAACTTCAGATTAAAATGATATTTGACAATTTCACTTCGTGCTATTTGCACTCTCGTTTATTGTCAAACATCGAAACCATAAAAGCAAAAACGATGTTTTATGAAACCGCGTAGCGGGTGAATAAAATATCAAAATAATATTTTTAGATAATTTTTTTTTTTTGCTGAAAGATTTTTTTAAAATCTTTCTAATATATGCCAGTATCGCCAGTGATAATTTCACAACCATCAGGATATAACATCGGATACAATCCATCAATGCCACAGAAGGGAGGAAAAAAGAAAACCAAGAAGAAGGGATGCTGACAAAAGGGAGGAAAGATTAACTGGGCTAAGGTCGGAAAAACTGCCTTGGCTGTTAATAAATTCCTTCGCGATAATAAGGTAATCTCTAGGACTGCGGGGGCATTGAGTAGTGTTGGGGTTCCTTACGCGGGTAGTGTTAGTGCTACTGCCGCAAAACTCGGATATGGTAAGCAACGAGGAGGTGCTGTAAAGTTTCGCTGATAGTTATCAACTACACTCTCGTTGCTAATGCAACTCCCGTTTGTTGATAACCATCGAAAACAGATTAATTTTTTCCCAAATAAAAAAACGACGGTTTAGAATAAGTGAGAGTGCGATAGCACGAAACGCAATTCTAAACTATCTATACAATGGTCGCTAAAAAGACTAATAAGAAAAAGGCAAAAGTCCGTCCACCTAGGGTTTATAGGAATAAGAGCGGGAGACCTTATATTATCCAGAAGGGTAAAAAATATTATCTTAATTTTGGTAAGAAAACAAATGATTTAAGCACATTACAAATCGTTAAACTTTTTATGAAATATATTGGTAAGCCGAGGCCACAAAGGCAGGGCCGCAAACCAAGGGAAAAAATAATCAAATCTGATTTCAATCGTCTTGAACACGAGAACAGAAACCAGATACAAAGCAACTTACAAAAGAAATATGAGTTAATACATGACGAGGAAGAAAAGGATAAGAAGAAGAGGGAAGATGTGATAGAAGAAAAGAAAAGGCTAGAACGAAAAGACATAGCCGATGCCGAGGAACAAAAAGAAATAAAGGACAGAGAACACAAAAGAGAACTAGCAGATATTAATGAACGGCAAGAACAAAAAGCCAGAGAACTAAGAAGGGAGCAAAAACTCATAGAAGATGTAAAATATGAAGAAGACAGAAAAAATAGGATACAAGCATTACCACCGCCACCACAATATCAATATATTATGCCACCACAACATGGACAGCCACAAGCACCGCCATTAGGAGCACCACAACAAGCACCGCCATTAGGAGCACCACCACAAGCACCGCCATTACCTAATTTAGGAGATGAAGCACCATTGAAAACGAAAGAGCAATATGAGGAAGAAAAAAAGCAAAAGCAGAAAGATATTGAAACACTGAAATTAGCAGGATATACAGATAAGTTCATAAAAAAGATGAGTCGTAAAGACTTACAAAAAGCCAGTCAAGATATTCAGACGGCTACAGCCACAGCTACATCTTTAGAGGAACAGAAAAAGTTAGCAGAAGAATATAAAGAAAAACTTGAAAAGGAAGAAAAGAAAGCAGAAGAAAAGGGTAAGCATTTTGAACATTTACAAATTAATCAATTTTTAATCTCTGCATTTTCAAAAACTTATCACCCAAACATTACTATAAAAGAGTTAGCACAGGCTTTAAAAAAGAGACTAGATAGTGATGGACATAAAAAATTAAATTACAAAGACACTTCAAAGTGGATAATTAACATGATTAAAAGGTTTAATATTGATGTTGGAAATGAAAAGGAAAACGTAAAAAGAAAAGTAGCGGAATATGCTAGATATGAAGAGTATATGGGTATTAATGAGCAAAAAGGTAGTGGAGCGAAGACATTAGAAGAATTAATTGATAAAATATTTTCAATAGCGAAAAAAAAAATACTTAGCTCGCAAAGATTGGAAACACACAATGAACAAACATGATTTTGTAAATACTCTAACGAACAAAATGACTTCCGATCCAAATTTAGATAAACGAGTTTCAACAGATTTGAATATTGACGAGGGAATGCCACAACAACTACCACTACCATTAGAGCCACAGCCACAGCCAGACCAAACACCACCAGAGGAGACAACCATACCCCCGAGAACATCGTGGCAAAGCCACTCATCGCGGAGACACCAGAGCAACAGCAAGAGCAAGTCCCATTACAAGGAGAGGGTCGCGGTTTAATGATTAATGAAATAGACGACATAATGAAAAAATATGGATGGTATCTCGGAGCAATAGCCAGTGATGAAATCTATAAGTTGAAGCCCGGAAGCAGAAAGCGATACGGATTTATTATGAATTTAGACAATCACAAGCAAGCGGGGTCTCATTGGATCGCCGTATGGATAAGTCTAGATAAAGACAGGAGTGTTGAAGTGTATGACCCATTAGCACTTTACGAGCAGACAGAAGACTTTCAACAACAAATGAAACAACTAATTGACCGAAGCCATCCCGATAGTTATTTGTTAATGAAGGTCAATCAAGTAAAGCAACAATCAAACACCTCAGACACATGTGGTTGGCATAGTATGAGATTTTTAATGGAGCGGGCGAAAGGCAACCGATTTAAGTTTGCTAGTGGCTATACAGACTTAAAAGAAGAAGAAGCGGAGAAATTAAAAGCACAGAATGGGTATGGTAATTTTGATACATACATTTGATATTTGTTTAGAAAATCTACGATTTTCTTTTCAGACTTCGTCTTCAACAAACATCGTTTTTTTAATAAGATATGGATACATATATAGACTAAAAGTTAAACATAAGCACGAAGTGGCGAAGCAAGCGGAGACCGAAGGTCGTAGCATGGAGTACAAGGGAGGGAGAAGTTCGGGTATCTATTATATAAATAGTAAAAATAGAATAACGGGCACAGATAGCGACTTTACACGAAATAAACTTAAAATCACTAGACAATCCCACACATTGTAAAATTCTTCATATCTATGTTCCAAAATCTTATTACTCTGTGGCTTCACCATATAATACCTGTACACTTAGCGAAGACGGGTATGAGGCTTTAATTACGATACCTGAGGGAAACTACACAATGAACAATCTAAAAAATAAGTTGTCGGAGGTACTGACGGCAGAAAGTCCGAATGACTATACTTATGTTGTCTCAAGCAACAATACCAACACAGAAGCGGAGGATGGCAAATTAACATTCAGTGTTTCAAATAACGGATGTATTCAACCGCGGTTTATATTTGATGTTGATACACGTATTCACGAGGTAATGGGTTTTGATAGAAATTCAACATACTTCTTCGCTAATGATTTTATTAAATCGCCGAATGTAATTATTTTAACTGGTGAAAAAACTCTGTATCTTCAATCTGACTTAGTGGGGGAAGGTGATAATCATGTGCTACAAGAAATATACACCGCCAACAAAATTCCATTTGGTGCCATTATATACGACGGAAGTGGGTCGGAGTATGGTAAGAAATTATCCACCAGTTCAAATAATGTATATAGGTTTTATCTTACAGACGAAAACGATCAGGCTATAAATCTTAATGGATTAGGTATTGTTATGACATTATTAATTTACAGAGAGACTAATTATTTTAATTTATTTGCATCATTCTTCAATTTGTTAAAGTCCCGATGATATTTGAGAATTGCGCTTCGTGCTACGCACTCTCGCTATGGATTCAACTTGTTGAATCTATAATCTCAAACATCGACAACCATTAATTATTTTTTTTACGATGTTTTATGATGACGAAATCAGAATAAAATATCAATTAATTTTGGAATTATTTATTTTTTTCTATAAATATATTCTGGTGAATTAGTTAATTTCACAACTACCTAAAAAAAACAAAAATGCCAACTCAACACGGCGGAGAATTAGACTTCAGTAAGACTGATTTTTTCAGCGGTTCGTATCGCCTTAACAAACTTACTCCTCGCGAAGGAGCAGGAAATGTTGTTGTTACTTCAGCGGGTGGTCAGGAAAGCACATTTGACCTTATCAGTCGTCCATTTAACTTGGCAAAGTCTGTGCTGAGTTTCACTTACGCCCCAGGCGCTTCAGGAGTTGCAGATAGACACAATCGTATTCTTATGGATTGTTTGAGTATGATTAGACAGATTCAACTTCAAACCCGTAGTGGTGTTTATTTGTGTGATTTGAATAATGTCGGAACTATTACGAAAATGATTTGGAAGCCTGAGACTTCATTGAAGGACTTTTTGGCACTTGAGAACCATGGAGCAGGTAATGGTGTTGGGTGTATGCTTCAAAAGTGTAATGCTGATGGGCGAGCAACAACAGCATTTACTGCTAACGTGTATGCTGGACAACAGGCAAGTGTGGCGACTGTAGCTGGTAGTATTGATACCGATGGTCACCTTCAGGCAACATTAAATCGTTTTGGTAATGCTATTGCTGGGGCTATTGCTCCTCCATCACTTAATGCACGAAGATATGATGATACTTTGCTGACAACTGGAGCGGGTGCTTTGTCTGCTGTGAATGTTTCATACACTGAGGCGAAGTATCTTGAGGGAGGTATTGGTGGTGCTAACACAGACCCCCTTATTTATGTGAAGATTCCATTGTCTATGATTTACAATACTATTTTCGCACTTGATAAGACTATTATGTTTCCTGAAATTCTGACCATGAGAATTGTTTGGGCGGCTAGTAACAGAACTGTTTATCATGTTGGTGGTGTTGATGCTAATACAGGTCTTGCAACCACTATTAACACAGCAAATCAAGGTTCTTTTCCTTGCACAACTAATTCACAGGTAGCAAACTTAAACTTGTTTCTAGCGGTTGAAACAAACCCTGATGTTATCCAGTCTATTCAACAAAAAGTGAGCAGTGCCGAAGGTATGTCTTTTACGATTGACTACCCATACTCATACAAAAACACAATTCAGGCATCTACAAGTCAAAACATTATTATGAGGTTCGATAGAGGACACGGACGGAGAATTAAGAAAATTTACCATTCGGCATTCAATAATGAAGAAACAAAGAATACCGCGTATGATAACGATAATAGGAATGGTTCAAAGATTACCTCCTTCTATACTACCCTTGACGGGTCTAGACTTCAAGAATTTAATATTAGCACTGCTAATACAACCCTTGAAGATTACATGTATCTAAAAAAAAAATTGAAGGTAGTGCTTTGGTAAATAGCAATGTCTATCAATACAACTGGTTCTGGGTTGATACATTTGACAACACTCGCCCGCTTTGGAGTAAAGACCAGAATGAAATTAGTGGGCTTGACCTTTCTCAAGAGAGACGCTGGGAGATTATGGCTACTACTGCAAATGTCGGTCTCAATCATTACACTCTGGCTATCACTCAGCGAGAGGTTCAAGTGAAGGCAAATGTTATTACTATTTCATAATGGATATGAACAGATTTCTGAATAAAATATAAATGATTTAAATAATTTTTTTTTGTTTTATATATAAACTCGTTATATAAACAAACTTGTTTGTGTTATAACACAATATGTCTCACCAGAGAAATTTAATCTCACAAAATCCAGACGGAGATTTTATAAATGTCAAAGTAGGATATGATGGTGGTATTAAAACTGATAATATTAAAACTGCTTTTGGAGAAGCACTAGTTGGACAATTAACTCCAGTTGTTCAGGAAATCTTTCCATACACTATTAATACAAGGGTATGGACTAAAACAAAAACAAAATTTTCTGTGTCATTTTTGGATAATATGGCCGAATTAAAAACTCAAGCCGATAACACAGCGAATGCTATCCTAACAAGTAAAAGAAGAATAAAATATCGGACGGGTATGGGAGTTGTCGGTCGCTTCACTGCTATATGGACAACTGATGACACAAAAGCCTATTATTCGTGTGTAGGAATTGGTGAAAGTGATTTTTCAAATGGTTTTTATTTTTATAAAACTAATGTCGGGATGCGTATTCTACAAGCCAAAGGAGGGGCAACAACTTATATTCAACAAGCAAACTGGGATGACCCGTGCAATGGAACAAAAGATATGCCTGTTATTGATTGGAGTAAAGGAAATGTATTCCAAATTCAATTTCAATATTTAGGCTTTGGTGCTATAAGGTTTTCTATTGAAAATTCTACGACAGGCGAATTTCAATTAGTCCATACTATTAAGTATGCGAATGCCAACACAGGTGTAAGTCTAAGAAACACTACTTTACCATTTACCGCACTAATGAGGAATGATGCTGCTAACGGAATTCAAACTCTTAAAACAGCAAGTGTTGGATTATTTATTGAAGGAAGTAATACAATAAACACAAGTATAACAAACGAAGTGGAAGGAAGTAAAGCAGCAAACACAACTGAAAGCCCTATTATTAGTATCAGGAATAAAGCAACATTTGATGCGGGCGGTGCTAATTGAACAAATTATTCAAATGTTTATCCCACTTTGATAAGTATTACAAATGAAGATAGTAAGGCGTGTGTAGTAAAAATGGTATTGAATGGAACACTAACTGGAGCGGGTTTTGCAGATGTTGATACTAAGTATTCAATTGTGGATACTGATACAAAGGCGAGTGCCGTTGCCAACGGAACAACAATTTTTAAACTATATGTAAATTCTCAATCAACTCAACAAATAAATCTTAGAAATTATGATATATATCTGTCTCATAGTGATGTATTGACTTTTACACAAAAATCCGTTGCTACTGCTAATAATGGTTCAAATGTTAATGTTATCGCTAACTTCATAGAAGACCAATAGATATTTGTTTAGAAAATCTACGATTTTCTTTTCAGACCAGATTCGACGAAGTCGAATCTACAACGTCTTCAACAAACATCGTAAACCATTAAAGTAAAAAATAAAAGCAAAAAAGAATTAATGGAAAACGATGTTTTATGAACCTTCTTTTGAAAAAAGATTTGTGAATAAAATATCAAATAATTTTTTTATGGCATCCACATTTTGGCACCACTGCTGTTGAACTAACCATTCAAGGTATGGTTTATCAATTTTGGCTACATCTTCAATGTTTTTGTGTGCATATTTTCCATATTGAAGAACACCATCTTTCTTTAATATACATCCTTCTTCTGTACATGTAGCATTCGCTATTTCTTCGCCAACATTAGCATTTATTTCGGTAATTCCAGTCTCTCTCACAACAAGATCTGTTTCCTTAAATGGTGTGCTTGGTTCCTCCATCATTTTTTCTAATGTGGCCTCCAACGGAATAACTACTTTCACATTACATCCTTCGTCTGTAGCTTTCGCTGTGTCGTCCCTGGGCTTGTATTGCTCATAGAAAGATACAATGTCAGGCTTAGTCCATTTAATTGTTGGCATTTTGACATTGCCGCTGTCAAGATTCCATTTTTCAATTTCATTCAAGTAGTCTTGTTTGGTGTTCAGGTCAGTCATGATATTTTAGAATTGCGCTTCGTGCTACGCACTCTCGCTATGGATTCAACTTGTTGAATCTATATTCTAAAACATCGGAAACAAATTTAAAGAAAAAATAATTAAAAGAAAAACGATGTTTTGTGATGACGAAGTCAGAACAAAATATCATTAAATATATTTTTTTTACTTCACTTTTAATGTCTGTAAATTTTTCAAACCACGGCTGTTTCATGACCCATTCAAGATATGGCTTATCAATAGTTGCAACATCTTGAATTTTCTTACCTTTATACTTACCGAATGGAAAAATATCCCTTGGCTTGCCTGCCCGTGCATTTTCAATCATTTGGATTTCGTCAGTAATTATCTTTTTAACATCGATAATAGAAAATGTTTCTTTTTTATTTTCAATAGAGAGTTTCTCAAACTTCTCACATAATCTGGTGAGGGTGGTCATTGGTCTATATAGAGTGGTAAAAAATTTTATGGAAAAAAATTAATTATTGATATTTATCAACTACACTTTCATTCGCTTCGCTCATTCTCGTTTGTTGATAAACATCGATGTTTTAGAATAAGCGGGAGTGAAACGAGAGCACAATTCTAAAATATCATTTGATATCCGAAAGGGATACTATCATTTTCGTTGATAAACTCGCGTCCACTCCATTTATTCTCATTAACTTTCTTTTTTATGTTTGTAGTATGAACTATGCTGAAATGGTTAATGTTTTGTTGTTTGCTATTTCGTGATAAATGGATTTTCTTTATTTGAAAATCTCTAACGTTTTCAATGCTTTCGCCTAAATCCATCTTTTCATATACTTCTGGATTCAAGCCTTTTGAATTCAATCCCTTACCTCTTAGGTGGAAGTATCTCTTTTTTACTCCTTCATTTTCGTAGCATTCAATTATATGAACTCCTTTGTCTTTATGTTTCAAGTCATTCTTGGTAAGGTAAGGGAGAAAGGCTTCATTCGTTGTAAATTCTAACATATACAATTTAGGAGCGACCCATATTCCTCTTATTATCTTACAGCAATCTCCTAAGTCATCCGTTATTCCTCCGAGAGATTTATCTCCAAGTCTTTTGATTAGTTTGGCAAACATAACATGCAACACTAAACTATCGGTATCGGTGTAATAGAAGTCGGCTTCTATGTCTTTATTCGGATTAGCCTCTTTTATGTAGTTATACATAATTCGTCTGCTATATGCTAGAATGAAAGCCCGTAGTGAGAAGGTTTAGTTATGCTCTCTTCAATTATTTCTTCCTTTCTAGGAATTCCAGATACATGCCATAGTTTGTTTCCGTCTTTATCTTTGAATTCAACCACATCTGATATATAATTTTTCGTCCAAAATTTCCAATACTCCTCATTTGATTTAATATATTCTGCTTCTGTTGGGATAGGTCGTTGTATCATCTTTCCGTATAACGAATTCATAAATAGTTTGGCTAATAAATATTGTTGTGTGCCTTTTTCGCTATTCTCTTTCGCCTTAAACATTTCTAATATATATTCTTTGAATACTGGTTCTTCCTCCTGTGTATAGTATCCTTTGCGAATTGTTATATCGTAGCCTTCCTTAATCATATCTTCAATATCAACACTTGTAAGCCGTTGGTCTTTCATATCCGCTAAATTCCACTTTAATGAGCCCATTTTATTTCTCTGACCTATTCTTGAATGTAATATGTCTTTTGGCGAGATATAATCAACATTGGAAATACCGATAGGAAGATTATTATAATCAAATGGTGCGTTAGCCTGCTTAATTTCTCCAACCATAAATAAATTAAGCATCGCTGTTGGGTATAAAGATACGACATCCGCATCAACTAAATAATCGGTTAATTCTTCAAATGTGATTTTCCCTGCTAAGTAGTCCTTGTATTGTTTTGAAACAAATCTTTTTTTGCTTGGATATGTTCTTGCTCCGATAACCGCTTTTCTAAATGCCTTCTCTTGTTCAATAGTTGGAAGTCTTACATCGTGCTTACCATCAATCATTTTCTTCCAGATATTGAAGGCGAGACTTGAAGTTGAAATGTATACTACTGTGTTTATTTTGTCATATAACTCTTTTAACCCCATAACATCACACTTCAAATATTCAAGACACTTATTTCTTAATTCTTCACTCATTGTTTCCCAAGTAGTTGCCTTGTCGTGGTCAAAATCTCCTTTAAGAGTTTTACATTTCATATTTTCTAAGTTTTCTTTTAATGTACCCTGAGTATGCTTACACATATCCCACATTTTAATATTTTCAAATTGTAAAGAGATTATTGACCCGTTATTAATCATATGTGATTTTGGTTTAATACCTCTTCTTATTAATTCCTGTTTAATAAAGTAGTGGTCAAAGTTCGCCCCGTTAAACCCATTCACATATAAAATCGGTGCTTCTTCATCTTTCTTCTTTTTCTTTCTTACTCCTGCTACTTTATTAACTGGATTATGTGTTTGTTTGTTAGCCCATTCTAATGATAATTTTTTCCTCTCTCTAAGAGTAAATCAAGAAATTTAGAAATACAATCTATACCAGCGTAATATTTAAATCCTTCCGTTCCCTGAGTATATCCGACTATATAGCAGTCGTGAATATCAAACCCTTCGGAAATCGTTTTGTTTCTCCAAGTTTCTAAGTCGTAATGAAGGATTTCATCTTTATTGTTATATTTTTCTTTATGAGACTTTGTTATTAAATGTCTCTTTCCATTCTTTAATATTTTTCTATTCGCGTAATTAATAACTTTTGAATTACAAGTATGTTTTGTAAAATACTTAGTTAAGCATTTTTCACATTTCTTTTTATCTCTTCTAATTAATCCGAAATAGTGATTATTCTCTAAGTAAATCATAATATCCGCTTCTTCACCTATTTCGTTCGTGCTTATTGTCTCCTTTGTTAGGGAATTTGTAATTTCGTATGTCTTCCCTTCCTTAATCAAAGCATTAAGGATTTTTACAGCGGTAGAAAAAGGAATTGGGCAATCGTTAGAAAGATTAAATTGTTCCCTAATATCATTGCATCTTTTTCTGTTAATAAGTGGCATATCAAGAATGTCTTTACAAAGAAAGAATAAGCAATTATTATTTTTGCTAGCGGGAGATATTAATATACTTTCCTCATATTTCGTTTGTTTGCTTTTGTATTTTCCCTCATAGCATCCTCCTCCGTTTTCTTGAATTACTACTACCTTAGCATATTCAATAATCCTGTCATAACCTAATCCAGAAGCTTCAATATTGCTTATGTTGAACTCATTCAACATTTCAATAAAATCATCATATTTTATTTATTTATTACAAAAAATAATTTTTCATTTTTTGTTTTATACTCCTCTTGCTTTCATTTCTTCATACTCTTTAAGTTTTCTATTTCGTTCTTTCAATTTTTCCTTTCGTCTTATATTTACTTCTTCGCGGTGCTTATGATAATAAGTAGTTGCTTTTTCATTATTCGCCTTTCGTTTGTCCTCTGGTGTGAGATATTTCTTATGTCTTCCCATTGAAACTTTTAGAAAAAGTTTCACAAAAACCTTTTTTCTCAAAGATTTTTTCAAAAATCTTTGTATATTATAAGTAATAATTTTTATTTATTTAAATGGTTTTACATTTTATTATTCAATAATATCATTGCCCTTAATTCAAGTTGTGCGATTGCTTCTTCACAAATTTGCCATTTATGTATATTCAGTGTAGTTGAAGGTTCTTCTAATATTTTGTTCTTTTGTTCAATCCAAAACTTAAAAACCTTACTATATCGTTGAAGTACTTCTCTTTTTGTGTAATTCTTAATATTTCTATCGTCTGCTAATGCTTCTGGAAAATGTAAGTTGTATAGTTCTTTCATTTCCTTGTCCGCTTGTATCATTATAGAAGAAATATTATATAAGTAATAATATTTATTTCTTTAAATGGTTTTACATTTTATTTTTATAATATCTTTCTATGTCGTCGTTTCTACGAGTTATACGAATAACTTTATGTCCTCCTATCATAACCTCTTCTTTCTCTGCGAAGTAGTCTCTATGAAAGTCTGATTTTTCGTGTTGATATTTTCCGTATATCCCTATTACCTTACCACATACACAGGTATATTTCTGTTTTCTTCTTTCTTTAATGTATTCTGCTCTCTTCTGCTTTCTTAATTGTTTTCTTTCGTCAATCTGGTTTGACATTTACATATATATATATATATATATACTATATAAAAGAAATAGAAACGAATAAAGTCCGATTTGATATTTAATAATTGGTGGCACTATAGACTGCTAAAAAGTTATCACGTGGTTTTTTCTCAGAGGATGCGAAAACAAAAAATCATACTTTTCGTTTTCGCACTTTTGGCCAACTTTTATAAAAAATTCTATGAAATATTTTATGAAATAATATATATAGATAAGTGTCCTATAGTGGTACCTATAGTAGTAAAATTTATTGATTTTGATGCTTTGTATTGATTTTGTTTTTATTTAAAAACCTTTAAAATTTTTTTTAACTTTTTTCTTGTTTTTATTTAAAAGCGAAATTAAAGGAAAGAAATATTTCTTTATTCTGCTTTCTTGTATTTATCAAAAATTTTGCTTTTTTATTTTTCTGTTTTGAGGCTTAGTATTGATTTGCGGGAAATGAATAGGAAGAGACGAATGAAATTTATGAGGTCGTTTTGAGGTATGAAAAACGACCCTTGTAAATTTCATATTATACTACTGACTCATGATCAGCTTAACTCGCACAGGGCCACTCCAGTTACCTATCAACCACACATAGTAGACAGAAATTAGTTCTGCTCTGACACCAAACACGAACATGACAACGTCCCTCTGGGTGTAGGTGCCAGCTTTCTTCGGTTCTTGGAGACACTCTCCAAGGGGTCCAGCGCAACGGCGCTTCAAGGCTTCATAACCTATTGACTTACGATATACCTAAGAATGGCTTTCAAGATTATACTTCACCCAACAGTAACGGATGACTAAAACGATTGGTATGTATTAATAACAGAACAATAACTGTACCCACTTAATGGGGGCAGATATACCCACTCGGTCCATTAAGGTGGATTGGCATTAGTTGCTAGTTCTGATAGGGGATCTAACCGCATAACCCGGTTAAATACATGTATATATTAGTTACCAAATCTGTAGTCTAACATGACGATGCAGTGACTCATATAAAGGAAGATCAAAGATAGTGGTAAAATGTGGGACAGTCTGACTAGCGGAGCAAAAAACAACTAAGCCTGCTCAAACACAAATAATTTTTCTAGATCCGGCCAGGCTAACGATTTATAATATATTCTGGTAAAAAAAAAAACTGTACCTGCTATAATTATTTAATATTACAATAACAATTAACCAGGCAATCCACATTTGTGGTTTAAAACCACCGTATGATTTGTGGATCTCGTGGGTTAGGTTAGGGTGGATCAATGCTACATTTGTGTATCAAAACCACATTTTGTGAATCAAAGCCACGTTTGTGGATCATCCACATTTGTGAATCAAAGCCACATTTGTGGCATCAAAGCGAAAATTTGTGGATTTTATTTTATAAAATTAATAATTCAATTTGAAAAGCACTGGCACATTTGTGGCAATGATCCACAAATGTCGAGCTCGCCGGGTTAAGGGTTAATATTATCATTATATACCCAGTCAAGAGACCTGTTGGTAATAAAGTATCTCACTGTACATTTATTAGCACAGCGGTATTAGAAAGTAGCACATATTAATATTCACCTATCTGCGCCTACACTTCCGACTCCCGAGTGACTGTAGTTATACCGGTACAGTAATAGTATATAAATATGCTGGCAGTATTATTGCAGTGCTAGCTCAAATAGATATAAATGGAAGGAGCGATCATATTATAGTTACCACAGTCAGTATTCTGCCTGTCAGCGGATTGAAATCATCATCATATTAATAGTATTCAGTTGAGTTCAAGCCTTTAGAAGGCCTGGTGTTGCCAGCTGCCTCAGTGAGGCCGGCAGTGCCGCAATCAATGGAATAACTTTCGCTGTCTTCGGAAGCAAGTGAAAAAGTTGCTGCCAATATTGAGCAATAGAGCAAGTGACGAATCAGCTTATCAATACCAACAAAGGCCGTGTCACCAACCACTCAGCTACTACCACCTACTACTACTGCATGGCGCCGACTGTGACAGCAGCGCCACACGCTGGGAAAGAGCGGGGTGCACCCCTCCTGCATTTCTTCTCTTCCTTCTCTCCCCCTCAACCACCATTCGCCACCTCACAATATACTATTTTCCCGGAAATGTGGTTATTTTTCCGGAAAAGGCAGGGATGGGGGTGGTCAGGTCGGGGCGCGCAGTGTGTCCATCGCGGCGGGCTCGGGGCGCTCGGGTCCGCTCTGCTCGGGCCGGCCGAGCGGCAATGGGATGTCGTCGGCCTGCTCATCGTCCTCCACGCCCACGTGCTGCGCGTAGCCGCCCCACACCGAGGCCTGGCGCCAACGACGCCTAAGCAACACACACAGCACACACATACACGTACACACACATACACGTACACACACACAGCATACATACGCACATAGAGCTAAAACCATCCACAGACAGGATAGGTAGAGCTGGCACAAGTTGAGATGGGCGGTGGCTTTGCACAACGCTTGTCTCTTCCCTCCTTTCCACCCTCCCTTCCCCTCCCTCGCTCCCCCGTTCCTTCCTCCCATCCTCCCCCCCCCCCCCCCCTCTCTCTCTCCTCTTTCCTCTGCGTGTATCTGTGCGTCTCTGTCTGTCTGCCTCTGCATCGGTATAAGGGACCTCGCCATGCAAAACCAGATGAGCGTGAGGAAAGCTATTAGAAACAACTGCAGACAGCGAAGCAAGGAATGACAGACACCAAAAAGCAGCGCGAAGCAAGGAAAGATACGTATATATGTATGTATGTATGTATGTATGTATGTATGTATTGTATGTGTATGTACGTCTGTACGTATGTATGTCATGTATGTGTGTATGTATGTATGTATGCATATATGTATGTATACATGTATGTATGTGTATGTATGTGTGTATGTATGTATGTATGTATGTATGTATGTATGCAATCAGAGACCAGTCCGAGCAGGGCGAGCGTGTAGTCGAAGAACTGGTTGCAGCTGTCGCTGTCCCTGCACGCACACAGCCACATATACAACATACAGAACACTCGCAGAAGGACAAGCAGCAAAAGAGGGAGAAGGCAGGGCAAGGTGAGGTGAATGAGCGAGTGTAGGTTGTGCATAAGCAAGTAATCAATCAAGCGATCAATCAATCAATCAATCAGTCAGTCAACCAGTCGATGAGCCCGTCAATCAGTCAATCAATCAAGGAATATAGCCACGCACTCGGGCACAAGGGCACACGCAGCGGTGGAGGGTGTGAGGTGTGTGGCAGATAGATAGATAGATAGATAGATAGATAGATAGATAGATAGATAGATAGATAGATAGATAGATAAGATAGATAGATAGATAGATAGATAAGATAGATAGATAGATAGATAGATAGATAGATAGATAGATAGATAGATAGATAGATAGATAGATAGATAGATAGATAGATAGATAGATAGATAGATAGGTAGATAGGTAGCTGACGAGCTTTGTCCGGGAGTCATGAAAGAGTTGGATCCCATGCCGCTCTAGAGAGAGAGAGAGAGAGAGAGAGAGAGAGGTGGGGGGGGGGGGGGGGAGGGAGGGAGAGGAGAGAGGGAGGGAGAGGAGAGAGAGAGAGAGAGAGAGAGAGAGAAGCATAAAGAGCACTTAAGGACAGCGGTACAGCCAAAGCGGCACAAAGCCCTATCTATCTATCTATCTATCTATCTATCTATCTATCTATCTATCTATCTATCTATCTATCTATCTATCTATCTATTATCCATCTATCTATCTATCTATCTATCTATCTATCTATCTATCTATCTATCTATCTATCTATTAGTCGATATTTCATCAGTTGATCTTATCACTTACTCTACGGAATGAACCAAGGCCACTTGAGGTGTCACTGACCCTCTCTTGGGCTTGATTTTTTTTGAAATGGGTGCCATCTGTCGACAGACAGAGAATTAGGGGATGGTGTGGGTGTGCTGGGCCCGTGGTGGGGTGCCTTATGTGTGCCTAGCCATACGCCTATAAGTCACATGCCGAAATAGCGACGGGAAGCACAATCCTGTTCCCTCAGGGTGCCCTTTCTCGCTTGTTGAGCCCGGAATAAAACCCACAGTGCTCTGTCGGTTTATACTAGACTGTCGACAGTCTCGAAACTCCATCTGCTTACTGGGCCCTCTGTAATGGAGGTGGGAGCTCGTTCTGCAAGGGGCGCTTTATGGAACGAGCCCTGGCCCCGCCTGGTACTAGGGAGCTTTGGTATTGCCTGTATCAGTCCCTTCCGTGCAAACATCACGGCTTAGCTGGGCATCGGGTTAATACTTTACCCACAGACTTCCTGGTTGACGAAATCAGAAGCTCCTTTATTCTGACATTAGTCGATATTTCATCCATCTATCTATCCATCCATCTGTCTATCCATCGATCTATCTATCTATCTATCTATCTATCTATCTATCTATCTATCTATCTATCTATCTATCTATCTATCTATCTATCCATCTATCTATCTACTATCTATCTGTCTGTCTATCTATCTATCTATCTATCTATCTATCTATCTATCTATCTATCTATGTATCTATCTATGTATCTATCTATTTATCTATCTATGTATCTATCTATCTATCTATCTATCTATCTATCTATCTATCTATCTATCTATCTATCTATCTATCCATCTGGCAGCTGCGCGCAGCAAGTGGTGAGCGAGAAGGAAGGAAGGGAGGCAGGCAGGGAGGGGAGGCAGGCAGGGAGAGGGAGGGAGAGAGGGGAGGGGAGGGGAGGAAAGGGACCGGCAGACCGCCGCCCAGCTTCTTGCCGCCGGCGACTAGCCCACACAGATAGATAGATAGATAGATAGATAGATAGATAGATAGATAGATAGAGATAGATAGATATCTAGATAGATCTCTATCTATCTATCTATCTATCTATCTATCTATCTATCTATCTATCTATCTATCTATCTATCTATCTATCTATCTATCCCTGGAGACGGTCTCTGCCACTGGCAACTCAGCCTAGGGTTCAGATCTAACTATCTCCTACAATGACGATTTTGTGTCCGCCGTTAATCGCGCGCAGCGCAAGGGCTAAACAGGCAACCAACTCCTGACCATGGCTGATGAAGTCGGGGCGTGATGCAAAGGGTTGATGAAGTCGGGGTTGTAGAAAGGTAACTCACAAACGAGCGTGAACTCCTGAAACCTCGACTTGCTCATGGCATCATCTCCTTAGGGCACGCGCTCCTGGGGAGTGTTCTAGTGTTGTCCCGTATAGTTCAAAAGGGCTCGGCTACCTTTCGGCTTGAACTGGGCACAGACACCAACCACAGCGAGACAGTGGTTGGTGTGCAGCTTGGCCGGTGCTGAAAGTTCTTGTCCGGGGGTAGTATAGGAGGCCATGGCTTTTCAAGCTAAGCCACGCCCATAGATTAAGCATTAAACATATCTATCTATCTATCTATCTATCTCTCTCTCTCTCCCCCCCCCCCCCCCTCCCTCCCTCCCTCCCCCCTCCTTCCCTCCCTCGATCCATCGATTCATCGATCCATCCATCCATCGATCCATCCATCGATCCATCCATCGATCCATCCATCGATCCATCCTCCATCCATCCATCCATCCATCCATCCATCCATCCATCCATCCATCTATCTATCTATCTATCTATCTATCTATCTATCTATCTATCTATCTATCTATCTATCTATCTATCATGTATAGAGAGAAAGTAGAGGTAGTACAGGAAATGCGTGCGAGAGCTGCGAGGTTAAGCAGCGGGTCTGCCAGCGCCGAGAAGGCGTTCACCACACTGATGCTGAGCGCGTCAGGCCGCAGCTCTCCGTATACCACCTACACAACAATACACACTGTGTCAGGCAAATCTTCCAGTCGGGAGGACTTGCCGCTAAGTGTGGTGCTGGACTCGGAGATGGACAGCATCCACAACATACATAACATACACAATATGCACGGCATACAGCACCGGTTCTTGACTGGCGGAGCTGAGCAGGTACTGTTCGATGCCCATGTCGCGCGACTGCGTCAAAATTGCTACTAACAGCCCGCCTACAGGTGCAATTTGGCAGGCAGGTAGATGGGTAGGTAACTAGCGACTGCGTCAAAACAGCATCCAACAGCCCGCCTACAGGAGGAGGTAGGCAGGTAGGTAGGTAGACGGGTAGATGGGTGGGTATGTATGTAGCTTTTGTGTATGTAAGTACGCAGTAGGCGCGTAGGCACACAGGGAGAAGGAAGTAGGTAGGTAGGTGTGTGTGTGTGTGTGGTGAAGGGTTGGGGGGGGGGGGGGGGGAGGGGGAGGGGGTGGGGGGAGCTCTGTATACCATCTTGTTGGCTGGAGCGCACAGTCCATGCTGGTTGGCTGATGGGCAGGAGGATGGGGAAGTCGCTGGGCAGGCCGCCTGCAGCGTCTAGACCGTACACCACGAAACGCGTCGTGCCGTGACAGTCCTGACACACAACAAACAACAGCACAACAAGAAATACACACACACACACACATACACACATAGACACACAAACACACAAAGGCACACATAAAGACACACAAAACATAGATAGATAGATAGATAGATAGATAGATAGATAGATAGATAGATAGATAGATGAGATGTCGCAAAGGAATGAAGTCCTTGCAAAGGAACGCAGTTTCACGTCAAACAGTAATTGTGTACTGTGCATGTGTCCGGGATGGGAATCACGGGTAGACTGTGTTCTGGAAAAAAGAAGAGGAGGACGTTGAAGAAAAAGGCAATCTAGGAATGGAGAGTGGGGAGGATAAGGAAGAAGGGAAAGAAAAGGAAGCCGTTAGTCCAAGTGTTTTGAGCATCGTAAGCTTGCGAAGCTACAATGATGACATTGTATAAGGCCTAAACCCCCGAAGGGACCTAGCCCGGGCTATGCAACACTGGACGGCTATGACGGAATGCAGTCACCGATACGGACTAGAGGAAGATTAGTCAAATTTTTGACTGCACAGGAGCGATAAATCGCAAAAGAGCAACGAGCTACGCAGGACGATAGCTTGAAGCAAAGGGATTTGGATTGGGGATGGGAAAAACCCAAGGCGCGGAAACATCGATGAACAGAGAACGATACCATGCCGCGAGCCCCGCATTCGATTGGTCGAAGGTGGCAGGTCCACCCGTTGTCCTCGATTTGAGATTTGAGCCCATTGTATCGGCTGGTCTTGTAGGCTCGTGCGTCAAGGATGTTTTCCTCGACCGGGCACGTGAGTTCAATCAGTATACACTTCTTGGTAGACAATGACCAGACAACAATATCGGGGCGGAGGTCAGTGACACAGATGTGGACAGGAAAGGCTTGCTCAGAACCGGTGTATTGGGTTTGGAGCTGCCAATCGTTTGCGGTGTCGAGCAGAGATGGACGATGAAATGACTGCCCCTTAGGCTTCTGCTCGCCCTCTTTCACAAACATAGACTTTGATTCATTTTGGTCTATAGGGGAGCGTTTGTTATGGCTCTCGATGTGTTTTGAAGGGGAGCTTCAATAGTGCAGAGCACAGAGTCGTGACGCCAGGTATTACGGCCTTGTTTGAGGGGCAACATGGCAACCGGAGAGGATGTGACATAAATGTGCTTGACCAGAACAGAGAGCACACTTGTTGTTGGGAATGATTCCCCACAGACGTCTAAGGTCGGGGGTAATAACCGAGTTTGTGCTTGCGTTGATGACCCAAGAGATTAAACGGGGATTACGGGTTCCGATGAGACAAGTCCAGGAGAGGTCAAAGGGGCATGCGTGTTCAAAACGAAGAAAGCACCCTTGCATGGCTTTGTCCATATCATGCACTGTGGTTGTCTCAAGTATTGTCTCAGCAGCTAATTCTAAAATCCTGTCTTTGCGGTCTGTGATGGAATGTTCTTTTGGGTAGCGACCATGGCCAAGTCCGAGATGATCGGATTGGCCTCGATGTTTGAATTCAAAATCAACTTGTGGCTCAAGCTTTTCGAGCACAGGCTCTGGTTTCCAGATAGTTCGAAACGTTTCGTGTTTCGTCAGGTTCATCGCATAGATGGACGAGAGGTGTTTATCTGGGCAGTACTTCAGCATTTGAGCACGGTTGATTTGAAGTCGCTGGTAAAAAGAGACGATGGACTGGAGCTGTAGACCGAATTTCGAGCGTGGGCGGTAAAGGCAAGAGACCAGAGCTCTTTTGTAGATATTGGCCCATTTTTTGAGGAAGCGGGTCGCAATTTTTTCAAGGGTTTTGGCGAAAGATAAGCAGAGGTCATAAATGAGAAATGGCCAGGCAAGTGACTGGACAGCATAATGTTGGTAGAGCCAAAGTTTCATAAAACCATTGATCGAGCAGCTATCGATGGCTTGCATAGATGGAATGAACTTCTTTTGGATTTCTGCTCGTTGTTCGTTAGATAGATAGATAGATAGATAGATAGATAGATAGATAGATAGATAGATAGATAAGATTAGATTAGATTAGATTAGATTAGATTAGATAGATAGATAGGTAGATAGATAGATAGATAGATAGATAGATAGATAGATAGATAGATATATGGATGGATGGATGGATAGATGGATAGATAGATGGATAGATAGATGGATAGATAGATGGATAGATAGATAGATAGATAGATATAGATAGATAGAGATAGATAGATAGATAGATAGATAGATAGATAGATAGATAGATAGATAGATATGTTTGGTCTATCAGCTCTGCATATCCGAAAACATAGGCATCCATTCCACCCCGCCGCCAATCGGCGACTAGGTAGCGGGCTGGGAAGGAGCACTAAGCTCCGAATTTATGCAGTCTGATATATATATATATATATATTTATATTTATATTTATATTTATATTTATATATATATGTATGTATATATATGTATATATATATGTATATATATAGAGAGAGAGAGAGATAGATAGATAGATAGATAGATAGATAGATAGATGGATAGATAGATAGATAGATAGGTAGGTAGGTAGGTAGGTAGGTAGGTAGGTTGGTAGATAGGTAGGTAGGTAGATAGGTAGATAGGTAGATAGGTAGATAGGTAGGTAGGTAGGTAGGTAGAGTTTGGTCCATCAGCTCTGCATATCCGAAGACATAGGCATCCATGCCACCCCGTCGCCAATCTGCGACTGGGTAGCGGGCTGGGAATGGATAGATAGATAGATAGATAGATAGATAGATAGATAGATAGATAGATAGATAGATAGATAAATAGGTAGGTAGGTAGGTAGGTAGATAGGTAGGTAGGTAGGTAGGTAGGTAAGCAGGCGGCGGTGACCACGATGGAGTAGAGGTATTCCTCCTGGCTGGCCTGCACGGCGAGTTCGGCGCGTTTGTCCTTGCCGCGCCGTGCCGTGTAGCCCAGCAAGGCGCCGCGCCAGAAAATGCTGACGCGCAGAGTTAGAAAGGTAGGTGGGTGGGTAGGTAGGTAGGTAGGTAGGTAGGTAGGAAGGTAAATAGATAGATAGAATCTAGATATAGATAGATAGATATGTTTATGTTTAATCTATGGGCGTGGCTTAGCTTGAAAAGCCATGGCCTCCTATACTACCCCCGGACAAGAACTTTCAGCACCGGCCAAGCTGCACACCAACCACTGTCTCGCTGTGGTTGGTGTCTGTGCCCAGTTCAAGCCGAAAGGTAGCCGAGCCCTTTTGAACTATACGGGACAACACTAGAACACTCCCCAGGAGCGTGTGCCATAAGGAGATGATGCCATGAGCAAGTCGAGGTTTCAGGAGTTCACGCTCGTTGTGAGTTACCTTCTACAATCCCGACTTCATCAACCCTTTGCATCACGCCCCGACTTCATCAGCCATGGTCAGGAGTTGGTTGCCTGTTTAGCCCTTGCGCTGCGCGCGATTAACGGCGGACACAAAATCGTCATTGTAGGAGATAGTTAGATCTGAACCCTAGGCTGAGTTGCCAGTGGCAGAGACCGTCTCCAGGGATAGATAGATAGATAGATAGATAGATAGATAGATAGATAGATAGATAGATAGATAGATAGTTTAATCTATCGGCGTGGCATAGCTGTAAAAGCCATAAGCCTCCTATGCTACCCCCGAGCAGGAACTCTCAGCACTTCACAAGCTGCACACCAACCACCCGCTCGGGTTGGTGCCTGTGTCCAGTTCAAGCCGAAAGGTAGCGGAGCCCTTGCGCTGTACAGGAACAACCACTAAAAAAGACTCCCCCAGGGACGGAGATGATAACACGAACAAGCAGAGGTTTCGGGAGTTCACGCTCGTTGTGAATTACCTTCTACAACCTCGAATTCATCAACCCTTTGCATTACGACCTGGTCCCCGGACGAGAGTTGGTCGTCTGTTAGCCCTGCGCTGCGCGCGATCAATGGCGGACAAAACCGTCGTTATAGGGGGTTTGGCTTTAGGCCAGAGCACTGAGCAGCGGCCCCTTACATCCCCCCGGGATAGATAGATAGATAGATAGATAGATAGATAGATAGATAGATAGATAGATAGATAGATAGATAGATAGATAGATAGACCGCACATTACACATGCCATCTATGCATACAGCAGTTACCAAAGCCCAAGGGAAAGAACCAGCAATGAACAATCGAATGTGATATCATGGTATCCGCTTCTGTGTATGTGTGTGTGTATGCGCGTGCGTGTCCTTGTGTGTGTGTATGTGTGTGTGTATGTGTGTGTGTGTGTGTGTGGTGTGTGGTGTGTGTACGTGTGTGTGTGTGTGTGTCTGTGTTTCTGTTGGTGTGTTGTACTGTGTACAGCACCGAGCATCATGGCTGCTGGGGCACACTTTCTTGATGGCCCAGTCCGAGTCTGAACAACACACGCGACACGCACACGCGCATGGAAGATCGAACAGCACATGCCACATGCACACGCGCATAGAAGGTCAAAAAGAGGAACGGGCATGCTGCTGCAACGCAGGGCGGCGGGCAGCTTGAGGTAGGGTGTGTGTGTGTGTGTGTGTGTGTGTGCGAGAGAGAGAGAGAGAGAGAGATTTTAATATATATATAAATATATATATATATAGAGAGAGAGAGAGAGTGCGCAGCTGAGGTGAGGGTGGGGGTATTGTGTTACCACTATCTATCTATCTATCTATCTATCTATCTATCTATTTTATCTATTCTATCTATTCCATCTATTCCATCTACTCTATCTACTCTATCTACTCTATCTACTCTATCTATTCTATCTATTCTATCTATTCCATCTATTCCATCTATTCTATCTATTCTATCTATTCTATCTATCTGTCTATTCTATCTATTCTATCTATTCT
Organism: Paulinella micropora; assembly: GCA_019918135.1. Classification (NCBI taxonomy): domain Eukaryota; phylum Cercozoa; class Imbricatea; order Euglyphida; family Paulinellidae; genus Paulinella; species Paulinella micropora. The sequence continues at coordinate 92,179 of WBZZ01004092.1, read as the reverse complement.
ATCTGTTCTATCTATTGTATGTAATGTATCTATTCTATCTATTCAATCTATTCTATCTATGAACCTATCAACCTAACCTAACCTAACCTAACCTAACCTAACCTAACCATTCTATCTATTCTATCTATTCTATCTATTCAACCTATTCAACCTATTCTGCCTATTCAAACCCATTCCACCTATTCAAACCTATTCAACATAATTCAACCTAATTCAACCTGGATCAACCTAAATCAACCTAAATCAACCTAAATCAACCTAAATCAACCTAACCTAAAACCTAAAACCTAAAACCTAACCCCTAACCCCTAGCCCCTAGCCCCTAACCCCTAACCTAACCTAACCTAGCCTAGCCTAGCCTAGCCTGGCCTGACCTGACCTGACCTGACCTGACCTAACCTGACCTAACGTAACGTAACGTAACGTAACGTAACGTACGTAACCTAACCTAACCTAACCTAACCTAGCCTAGCCTAGCCTAGCCTAGCCTAGGCTTACCTAACCTAACCTAACCTAACCTAACCTAACTTTAACTTTAACTTTAACTTTAACTTACTCTTAATCTTAATCTTAATCTAATCTAATCTAATCTAATCTAATCTAATCTAATCTAATCTAATCCATCTATCTATCTATCTATCTATCTATCTATCTATCTATCTATCTATCTATCTATCTATCTATCTATCTATCTATCTATCTATCTATCTATCTATCTATCTATCTATGTACCACTGTAGGTCCGGTGCCACTTAGCGCTGAGACCCAGCGCGCGGCCCTGTGCATGTATATGTATATGTACATGTATATGTACATGTATTGCCCACCAGCACACCACACATGGGCCCCGCAGACCGCTGCGGGCCGGCAGAGCATACAGTAGATCTACCGTATGGGGACAGTCATCAGACAAATTTGACCGTGATTCCCGTGAAATGTTGGCGAAATAGTTATGATTCTGAGTTGTGTGCTCATGTGGCGCACAGGCGTGGGCAGGTGCTGTGCATGGTGTGGCGTGCCTCGATGTCTGTGCCGGCCACGCTCGGGCAGCGCTGGTCCGCCTGCAGCAGCAGCAGCCACGCGCAGTGCGAAACACACAACTTGACCAACAAGACCAGCCACTTGGAACATGAGAAGCAGGCAAGTGGGATGCGTGCGCACGTCAAGGCAGGCCGGAGGAGGCAAGGCAAGGCAGAACAGCGCGGCGAGCGGAGCAGCTGGCGCGAGACGGGCGTCCTGTCGGCAGCCTTGGTCAGCAACAGCACCAAGTCTGCAGCAGACACAAGCAGACGTAGATCTACTAGAAGAGCAGTTGTGTTGGGCTGGAGTTCTCGCTGTCGGTCGGTGTGTGTGTGTGTGTAGACCGGCGAGGAGGAAGACAGTGAGTGCCAGGAGGCTGGCGAACACGCAGGAGGCGCAGCGCAAATTGGCACGGGAAAAAGCGCGAATATAAGCGCCATCCACCATCGCAACTGGTCGACAGAGAAGACAGAAAGGCAAACAGATTGACAAATATCCATTCAGCTGGTCGACAGAGAAAAGACGATCCCCATGGAAGGAGAAACTGCATTTATAACAAAACGTGTTCTTCTTTCTTCTTTCTTCTTGTTCCTTGTTGCTTTCTGTTCTTTGCTGCTGTTTGCTTTCTTCTTCTTCTTCTTCTTCTTCTTCTCCTCCTCCTTCTCTTCCTCCTCCTCTTCCTCCTCCTCCTCCTTCTCCTACTTCTTCTTCCTCCTCCTCCTCCTTCTTCTTCTTCTGCTTCTTCTTCTTCTTCTTCTTCTTCTACTACTACTACTACCACTACTACTACTACTTCTTCTTCTTCTTCTTCTTCTTCTTCTTCTTAGATTCTTAGATTCTTTCTATTAGAGAAATAGTTGGCACAATTACAACTCATGGAGGAACTGCTAACAGCTATTACCTAAAGCAAATCGCTGACCGAGGCAGTGACGAGTGTCTGGGGGGTAGTTATTAATATATTTCGAGGCCAGCGCTCCTGGTTAGTTAATAAATATTTCTTAAGTGCTACTTTGAATGGCTTAGTTTGGTTATGTGGAAGATATTATCGCGTAATGTGTTGTAAATTTTAGCATTAACCTGTGTGAAATGCGGGTCGCTTCTGTCTATATGTAGTTTACGTTTTAGGGAGTCACGGGTTCGATGGGTATGCTTAGCGGTCGTACTAGTGTACTTATTATCATGCATGGGTTGATTTTTCATTGTGTTAAGTGTATATATAGATGCATTTCCATGCAAACTCTATCTGTATATAGGTTGTAAAGGTCTAGGAGTTGCAGCTCATGTAGTAGAGGGCAGTATGGGTGCGTGGGGCTGCTTGTAATAATAAGGGTATTGTGCGTTTATGTATGTTGACTAGGGGTTGTTTATATTTTTTTGTTTTATCTTGCGTGCCCCATATACTGATGTTGTATATGAGGTGTGGGATACATGAAAGCAGTATAGTTGTTTTAGGGCATGGGTAGGTAGGAGTTTATTTGCATAGGCCAGGATCTGAACCATAGGGTAGATTTTGGTGATGTTGTGAACTTGTGGGTGATGTTTTAGGTCGCGGTGTAGAACAATGCCAAGAAGCTTAGCTTGTTGACTTTGCTCTATCTCTTGGCTGTTAATTGCTAGGTGGATGTTAAAAGGGTGCTTATGGAAAATCGTATATTGTGTTTTGGCTGGGCTAGGAACAAGGTTATTCTTTTGAAAGTAGTTGATTAGGCGGTCTATAGTATGTTGCGCGCTTGTTTGCAGTGTTGCGCTGGTTTTGGCTGTGACCACCAGTGTCCGCATATGTATATACTGTGGTGTCGTCCGCATATGTATATACTGTGCCGTAGGGTTATATCATTAATGTATAGGAAGAAAAGAGTAGTGCATAGCGTGCTACCTTGCGGGATTCCGTGTGTTATCGTCCGCGGTTGTGAGGGCGCATATTGACTTCTTCTTTTCATTCTTCCTTCTTCCTTCTTCCTTCTTCTTCTTCTTCTTCTTCTTCTTCTTCTTCTTCTTCTTCTTCTTCTTCTTCTTCTTCTTTGCCTTTGCCTTTGCCTTTGATTTAATGAAGTTACTTTTACAAGTGACCTCTGGTCATCCATACAAATCTAGCCCGAAGGCGATTGATTTAACTAAGACGGTGACCCTTATAATATTAATATTATTAAAGTAGCGTTCTTTTTCTTCTTCTTCTTCTTCTTCTTCTTCTTCTTCTTCTTCTTCTTCTTCTTCTTCTTCTTCTTCTTCTTCTGCTTCTTCTGCTTCTTCTTCTTCTTCTTCTTCTGCTTCTTCTGCTTCTTCTTCTTTCTTCTTCTTTCTTCTTCTTTCTTCTTCTTTCTTCTTCTTTCTTCTTCTTTCTTCATCTTCTTCTTCTTCTTCTTCTTCTCTTTCTTCTTCTTCTTCTTCTTTTCCTCCTCCTCCTCCTCCTCCCCTCTTTCTCACTCCTTCCTCCTCTCCCCTCTTCTTCTTCTTCTTCTTCTTCTTCTTCTTCTTCTTCTTCTTCTTCTTCTTCTTCTTCTTCTTCTTCTTCTTCTTCTTCTTCTTCTTCTTCTTCTTCTTCTTCTTCTTCTTCTTCTTCTTCTTCTTCTTCTTCTTCTTCTTCTTCTTCTTCTTCTTCTTCTTCTCTTTCTTCTTCTTCTTCTTCTTCCTCCTCCTCCTCCTCCTCCTCCTCCTCCTCCCCTCTTTCTCCCTCCTTCCTCCTCTCCCCTCTTTCTCCTTTCCTGCTCCTTCTCCTTCTTCTTCTCCTTCTCCTTCCCAAGATCTTTCCCCTTACTCCTCTCCTTCTTAGAAAATTTTCTACAGGTAGTATTAATAAACAATTATAAGGGCTCTAATAAGCAGGTACGAATACAAAAAGACACATCAAGGGCAGCGTAACCAGAGTGTGTATAAATATACGTCGAAATTGTGAGCGACTAAAATATGAACAGTCAGAAGTACAGATAATAGAAAAGCTGAAAAATACAGATAAAGCATGTCTTTCTTTCTTTCTTTCTTTCTTTCTTTCATTCTATCTATCTATCTATCTATCTACTTTCTTTCATAGAAAAACTGAGCGGCCCGATTTCTTCCAAGTGGAATTCATAGCGAAAAAATGTTGTGTTTCCGCGAAAAATGCAGGCCGGCCCGTCCAAAATATTCTTCCCGTGATATTTTAGGCCGGCCCCGCCGCTAAAAAAGTGTTTATATTTCCGTGAAGTGATCACGGAGCGGAGACACTTTTTTACCGAAATCTGTTGATAGGAGCCGGAACGGACGGGTTAGAGATTTGGAACAGCAACAAATCTTGACCTTCATATTTGGGACAAAAAGGAGATGTAGAGGACCATTTCAGTAGTATAGGGTCGCACTACAAGACACTTTTTCAATACACACCCCCCGCCCCCAGGGACACACACCGTTCGGCCCGCACGTGACAAAATGGCAACGAATATTAATATTTAAAATAATACCGTTCCTAAACTCTGCGTTTGAGAGATAGATTACGTTGGTTACACTCCGTTACATGCATATGCCATCTCACTTTGATGCCTCTTCCATTTTATCTCTTCTGCTTCCCACTCAGCTCTACAAGTGGCAAGTCGCAGTATTAATATTCTATTATTAATAGAACCGTGAGTGCTTGCGTAAAAAAACTGAAATCCTCAAGTGACTCGTGACTCGGACTCGACGACGTTTAACTTTGAAGACAGTTCACTTCTGAGAGTCTTTGTGAAATATAATAAACAGTTCGATTTGATTGTGAAAAAAGTTCGATCAATCTGTCAGTGTCTCAAAAATTTGAACTTCGACCCTATAGCACTTAAAATCCTTAAATCAGTGGAAGCTACCCCGCTAAGGGTAAAGAATAACCGAAGAAAAGACTTTTAATAACTTTGGGTCACACAAAATGTTATGACCTTAACAGAATAGTAATACTTATTTGATTCAAGGCATTCCAGACTATGTCGGATTCGCGAATACTCTAGAAAGTGTCCTTGTCAGTAATAAAGGTATTAATGACTGTCCTGCCTATGAATATATAAAGACACAGACAGGATGACCAACGAGGACACTGACAAAAAGTAAAATCGCAGATTTACAATTTCAAAAGGATGTATTATGTTAAAGAATAATGAAAAGAGACCGATGGTAAAAATTCAATGGAGAGAAGGAAATCAAACGATGTGTAAGAGTTTTAGTATTGGAAAACGAAGAAACCAAGAACAAGCAATGGAAGAAGCAAAGAAATACCACGAGGAAAAAGTAAAACCAAAGTATGATGAATGGAAAGTTAATTATGATAAGGAAACAAAAGAAATCAAAAAAGAAAAGAAAATGAATTGGAAGAAAACTCCTTTCAAGTGCGAATGTGGAGCTGAAATAAATAGAAGTAGCAAAGCAAGACATATGAAATCAAACAGGCACACAGCCTCGCCCGCCCCGCATGCACCGCCCGCCCCGCATGCACCGCCCGCCCCGCCCTAATTTCCATCTAAACATAGGGGTCCCCGTATATATAAGCACGGAGAGCACACGGCAGACCACGGCGGGGGCAGACAATTGAGATAATTATTTAATTTCCAAAAAAATTTATCAACCAAGATACGTTTTGCAAACGTAGCTTTGCAATGGAGACACACACTTACAACGGTAAGACTTATAGGTTGGACAAATTTAGGGAACAAAAAATTAATTATGAAATCAAAAATGTCAGGGGTCAAGATGTGCTGTATATAATACCGAAGAGTAGAAAGTATAAGGTGGATACAACAACGGCCCAAAATTACTTGAACTAAGTAAGAGGTGCTGTTTATTTTTAGGAAAGGAAATAATGTATTCCAGTAGCACCACCATTACCTCCACAGTTTGAAGCAAAAGTGAGAGAAAGAAAAGAAAGGGTGAAAGACCTAATGCGGTATGCTAACTACGAAATCAAACACGTAGATAGAAAGAAGCACATTCTGGGTGTTAATGAAAGCGAGTATTGGGTTAGGATTAGATGCAACTTCACTTCTTTCAGTATGAATGATATTCTACAGTTTATTGAGATAATCCTGAACGACTTTATCAAAAGACAGAAACAGGGAAGTATGGTTAGTGTAAGCATCAAGTTTGTAGATTACTATGGAGCAGTATCTACAAAGTTGAAAAGGATTAACGAGATTTCTGTCAGCGATGTTTTGGAAAGATTGTCAGCATTATTTCAAAGCAACGAAAGCATTTATACAGATGAAAAGGGAACCAATATGGACAAGTTTAGGTTCGTTTTGAAATCTGTTGAAATGCCAACGGGCGGAACGAGGCTTCAAATAATTAATAAGTTGGATGTATATAAGAAGAGAGGAGTAATTCAAATTAATAATACATACAACATATGCTTAGCCAGAGCAATTGTTGTAGTAAAAGCAAAAATTGAAAAACATACAAAATACTCGCAGATTATGAAAGGCAGAAAGATACAGGAGGAGATGGCTTTGAAACTACACGAAGAAACGAAAATCATTCAGGATGTGTGCGGTATTCCTGAAATTAATACATTTGCTAACCACATTAAATACAATCTGGTTATTGTTGAATTTCCTGACTAGATTGTTTATAAGACGGACCTGCTTAATGAAAATGGCGAGCGACTTACTAATCTTTACATACTTAAGACAGAGAACCACTACGATGCCATAACTAATATGAAGTCTATGGTAAGTAAAGAAAACTTCTGTGAAATATGTCTAAGAGGATTTCAAAAGCGACACGCCTGCGAAGCTAAATGTAATATCTGCGAAACCAAAGAATGTAATGGTATTAACGATAGAAGCAATTGGACTGATTGCTATTTGTGTAATAGAAAGTTTCCAAATACAGTCTGTTTTAATAATCACAAGAGGACGAATTGCGATATCAAAGCGAAATGTCTTTCGTGTGGTCTTAATTACAGAAGGAAAGACGAACACAAGTGCGGTTATGCGAAATGCAGTAATTGTAAGGAACTGAAACCACTTGAACACCAATGCGAAATCGTGAAGAAAGAGATACTACCTTTTTCAGAGAAATACATATTCTTTGACTTTGAAGCGACACAGGATACGGGCGAGCACATAGTCAATCATTCGGAAAGTCAGTATTTTGATTCGAAGGAACCACCCGTCATTCATAAGAACATTGATGATTTCTGTAAGTGGGCTTTTGAATCTAAGCACA
>WBZZ01004092.1:52500-80000 GCA_019918135.1 Paulinella micropora | reverse complement strand
GCCGCGATCGTGATGGGACAAAAATTGGACGCATGGTATCACATATGACACAAGCAAACAAACCGTTTCATGAGAGGATCTCCACGCAACTTGCCGGTACAACTACTATACTGGTCTCTCTCTCTCTTTCTCTCTCTCTTTCTCTCTCTCTCTTTCTCTCTCTCTCTCTCTCTATTCAAATTTGAATTCAAACAAGTAGCGGATCAGCTGCGATCCTGTGGACACTGTCCGTGCAGTAGGTTTATGTAATGCTATACAAAGGCCGTAAGCATTCGACTCCAGAGCAGAATAATCGATTACTTCTACCAGCGCATTTATTCCTGCTGACTAGGATTGCCCTACCTGCTTAGGGTTAGCGGCAGAGTTGAAGTAACGAGTGTAACATCTGACCATTTATTAGGGCTAGGGCTAGGGTCATAATATTATTATCTGATAATTGAGGTCCATGGATGGATGGGCAAACAATTACTGTTAGGGTTAGGGTTAGGGTTAGGGTCAGGGCTACTTGGGTCACTAGGGTTAGGGTCGGGTGCCAGCAGCCTTACTTAGGGTTAGGGTTAGGGTTAGGACTTAAGCTTAAGCTTAGGGTTAGGGTGACAGGTTTAGGGTTACCGCTATCAACGAGAAAGTTAGGGTTAGGGTTAGGGTTAGGGTTAGGGTTAGGGTTTAGGGCTCAGGGTTCAGGGTTAGGGTTAGGCTTAGGGTTAGGGTTACTAATAGGGAACTTAGGGTTAGGGTTAGGGTTAGAGTCACTAGGATTGAACTTAGGGTTAGGGTCACTGGTTTTGGGTTAGCGCCATCAACGATAAAGTTGGGGTTCAGGGCTAGGGCCAGGGCGAGGGTCGGGGTAAGGGGTGGGGCTCGTTGCTAGCGTAGCGCCAGGGCCCAGCACTGTCTCCCTTGGGTCATGCCACCGCATTAGAACACTACTTTCCTGTAGCCACGCCTCAGCGCCCAGTCGCCCCGACCGACACACCACCCTCAAAAGCCGCTCGCTCTCTCTCACTCTCTCTCCCTCTCTCTCTCTCTCCTCCCCCCCCCCCTCTTTCTCTCTCTCAAAGTCTCTATATCTCTGACTCTCTTTTTCCACCCCCCTTCCCCCCCCCCTTCCCTCCCTTTCTCTCTCTCTCACTCCCTCTCCCTCCCTCCTTCCCCCCCCCCCCCCCTCTCTCTCTCACACACACACATACACACACACACACACAAACACACACACACACACATAGTTTTTCGAGTCTAGATATATTTAAGAATCATGTAAAACGTTTGCATCACAGGAACGCGTGATGCAAAACCTTCAATCTTTGGGCACCCCGCAAGCAGCTGCAGCTGCACCCGTCAAAGTCCCTACTATTTTTGGAGATATCACAAACGAAGCTCTTGGATACCTCAAGAAAGATCGCGCGTCCATCAAATCCCTGCTACTAGTTTATGTCCCTGTCGATAGCATCGATCCAGCGGACCTCAACGAGCTTTCTGAATCACTGCTGTCGTGTAGAATCTCATCAATTGGACAACTGGCTAGCATTTTTATTTCCTGTGATTCGGTCGGAGGCTTGGTTTGGGAGCTAAGGGATACAGCACCGGATGGGACCTGGCATCTGGGTGTTATCACTGTCCTTTTGCAAGCGCTTGAGGAGTATGCACAAACTCATAGATACGCATCCACACCAGCAGCTTCCTCAACACAAGCATCGCCTTCAGCGACGTCATCTTCTTCTTCATCCTCGTCCTCATCATCCTCCTCCTCCTCTGCACCGGTACACAGCATCTGATTCACTGACTTGCTTGCTTACTTGTTTGTTTGCTTATTTTGTTGTTTTCACGCTGCTGGCTTACCTACTTACTAACATGCAATATGATTGATTTACTTACTTCTTTGGGGTAGATAGGATGGAGAGAGTGCCCCTCGGGACCAGCGTGGACCAAGGCATCCGATATCCTAAGCGCTTTTTGGCCGCGACTCTAGCAGCTGGATTGAATTCAGAGAGTGGCCGAGGTCATGCAGAATGGTGTTTGATGATGTTCGCTCTTGTGCTGTCTTTGGTAGTAGAAATCCTAGAAGCGCAACGTATTTATGAAGTACTAGCATCCGACCGCCGCCCCGGCGAGGGAACGTATCTTTTGTCACAAATCATCAAGATGTGGTGTGATAATTTTCAATCTGGGGAAGAGTATAGCGAGGACGTGCGTTAGCAGTCCTGTTCTTTGGAATGAGAGAAACATCAACGGCCGCATATTTATAATTTTAAACGAGCTCTATCAAGAGCTGTGGTGCAATCTCTACAGTGTTGCTATTTGGTGTCCCGCAACTGGATGGAGGGTTGCCAACAGTATGGAAGACTGTGTGAAGTCCTGGCTGGAGCCTATGTCGTCTGTGCACAGTGCGGCCGCTTGCGTTCACCCACGTAATTTGCAGCAATGGAACAGATTCCTGGCTTCGATGTCAGGATCTGCCACATACAGATGGAATATCCTACCACTGTCTAAGTTGGTTCCCTTTGTATTTCCTTACTGCTGACAAGAGTCTGTAGATAGAGACACAGATTCGGAGGATTGGGAAGAGTAAATATGTTGAAATTTTCTAAGCTGTAAAATCTGTGCAAGACTTACATATTTGTTGCGTGTTCATTGATTGATGGTAGTAAAATCAATATTATTAGTAAAAAATGTTGCTCATGACACTTGAAAACAAACTTTATTTCTTAAATATTAAGTTTCGCATGGCTTTGACTTACAATGTAGGTGACTCTTGATTGTGTTAAAATTATGTTCCAGGAACGTAGCGTTTCGAGGATTGCTTAATTATTTTTAGGCACAGTTCCACACTGTCAGTATTAATCATCATGAGTCGTCATGATATTACCATGATTTAAACTTCAATTGAATATTTCATTATAAAAGGTCACAGTTAGGTTAACCCTCACGAAGGTCAGTAATCTGAGAAAGAAATTTAATAACAAAAACTGAACTGACTCAACCACTGGCACAAACCTCACTTGAGAAAAGGGAGATTCGTGACTGACTTCAAGTGACCAGTCGATACGGCTGACGGTAATCTGCGGAGACCTCGTTCGGCCCGCACTATAGTTATTAAAATATGTTATATTTAATTCCCGAGATTTTTCCCCACTGTGATATTTGTTTAATATACTTGTTGGCGTTCCACTCATATTGGCGTCTACATGAAGTATAAATATTTCCTAGGATTTTCCTTAGGAATAATTAATAAATTATTAAAATCTTAGTTACTAATGTATAAATTGTATTAATAATATTTATTATGAGTGAACATTTGGGAGGAATCGTTTGGTGTTACAATTATATTAGTGTTAGGCTATTAGATGGAACTTCCCAACAATCGAACTTCAGAATCACATGTTTTAATGATAATATCTTGATAATAAGGAAACGTAAATATGTATCGATTCTTTCTTATTGACTAACAAAACTATTTGTTGGCAATCCCTGATGCAAGAGCAGATATATCCGTTCGAGTCAAGCAAAGAAATAAGTATTAATAGTAAAAATATTTTTGCCGTGCAATCTTGTTGTAGCCTGTTAGTTTCTTTCCGTGTCCCTGACGAGGCATGGTATCCTTTCGCATCTCTGATAATCATTGCATAATTCATTTGAACTTAGACAGTGTAGGTCATACAGTAAACTGCTGTACTTCTCTCTTGTATGTACATGATTTCGCTTTAGACGATCAAACCAAAATATAATATAAACAATTCCTAACCCAACGGTCCGTGTCTAGTACACTGTAGATAGAACGGTACCACTGAGAGAGAGCAAGGGGGCAAGGCAGAAAGCTAGTGTGCGCGCGCGCGCGACAGAGAGAGAGCGAGAGAGAGAGGGGGGGGGGGAGAGGGAAGAGATATCGAGAGAGTGAAAGAGACTCTGAGAGAGTGAGAAAGGAGGTAGGGGGGAGGGGCTAGGAATGGAGAGAAAGAGAGAGAAAAAGAGAGAGAGAGAGAGATAGCGAGGGAGAGAGAGAGCGAGAGAGAGAGCGCGCGCGCGAGAGAGAGAGAGAGAGAGAGAGAGAGAGCGAGAGAGAGAGAGAGAGAGAGAGAGAGAGAGAGAGAGAGAGAGAGAGAGAGCGAGAGATAGATAGAGAGAGAGAGGGGGGGGGGGGGGGGGGGCAGGGGGATAGAGAAAGAGAGAGAGAGAGAGAGAGAGAGAGAGACAGAGACAGAGACAGAGAGAATGAGAGAGAGAGAGAGGAAGAGAGAGTAAGAGAGAGAGAGAGAGAGACAGAGACAGAGACAGAGACAGAGAGAGACAGAAGGAGAGAGAGAGCGAGAGAGAGAGAGAGGCAAAGACAGAGAGAGAGAGAGATAGAGAGAGAGAGAGAGAGAAAGAGAGAGAGAGAGAGAGTGTGTGTGTGTGTGTGTGGGAGAGAGAGAGAGAGAACGAGAGAGAGAGAGAGAGAGAGAGAGAGAGAAAGAGAGAGAGAGAGAGAGAGAGAGAGAGAGAGAGAGAGAGCGCGCGAGAGAGAGAGAGAGAGAGAGAGAGAGCGAGAGAGAGAGAGAGAGAGATCGAGCAAAAGCGAGCGAGCGAGAGAGCGAGAGAGAGAGACAGAGAGAGAGAGAGAGAGAAAGAGAGAGAGAGAGAGAAAGAGAAAAAGAGAAAGAGCGAGAAAGAGAGAGAGAGAGAGAGAGAAAGAGAAAGAGTTTTGATATTAGTCTATGTAAAAACAGCTCACCTGTGCATCAGATATATTCAAACCTTATCCAAACAAAGCTACTGCCTTCGTCGCCTAAAAGAGAGCCTGTTCTCAGTTAACTCAAACCTATCTGTGAAATACGTGCGGTATTCCGTCATGACCATGCGTGTGGTTTCTATATTCTCATCAAGGCCCCAGTCACGCTGCTCACCGCCACCGCCATCATCATCGTCACCATCAAATACATCATGCATATCTATGCAGAGATTATGAAGAATGAAAGCGCACTTGATCACATCGGCAAGGTCCTCGGGCGTAGACTCAGCGAGCCATCGTACTGGCTGTGCAAAGATTCCAAACCGTCCCACAACCTGATCACATTTGAAGTGTATGCTTGTGCCAAACTTGTTGATAAGATGCAGAAAAATCTTGCATACATACTGTTCTTTCATGCATTCTTGCATGTATTCAGTCATACACGCATGCATACATGTACAGCTGTAGACATGCACAAAATGCATGATAGTATCTAACCTGGCCGAAAGCTTGCTCGACAACCTTACGGCCAGAGTCATGGATCTTGTTAAATAACAATTTGCTGGGTAAGTCAAGTTGTGCTACGGGGTATGGTTTTTGTAACACCTTAATATAAAACGTCCGCACAGTCGACCAGCAGCATTACTAACCGGAGAGCCAGCAAATGTGCCGTCAACCAAGATGATAGGACGCATAGCAAGTGACTCTTCTTGGGGCTCATTGATTGCTTGCCTGCTGTCTTCGGGAGGCCATTCCAACCTTGCGATGCGTTGCTTCAGGCTGGTCTTGTTCCAAATAGACGCGTCAACATCGTTACCCCCAACAAACGCACTTTGCCAGCGGAAACGGTAGTCGGCAGAAACAAGAGCAAGGACATTAACGCCGCGACCATCCTTATATGATTTTAGGGCCACATTATCATCCGCACCGAAATTCATAAAGAAATCTTACCATCCATCGCTCCCAGACAATTAGGTATTTCACGTTCCAACATCATGAGGTCACAAGCAGTTTGGAGTTGTCCCACTGTCTCTGGGAATTCAAACAATGTATCACCATAAACACGCACAACAGCTCGTGCAAATCTCATGGTGTGCTGTTTCATTGATTGATAAGACCACCCCATCTCTGTGCCTCCACTGTGCAAGTAGCCAGGTGAGCCCAGAACATGTAAACCAATAGCCACAGTCACTTGAGGTTGCGCGCTAGCACCATGCGCTCTAGGCGAGAGACGCAGGATATTTTCCAGATCACGACACAATCTCCTGTACACTCCGACAGATACACGGATTAATCGTTTCCATCGGAGTAGTTGATGGGGTTGACCACCCTGCACTTCTCGTAGGTGATACATGAGTAAGTTATCCCCTGCCCGGTTGCCTTGATGTAAGAATGTAGGATGGATCGAAGCTCTGCCTGGAAAACTACCCAGGCGCGTATCAAATAAGCATCATTAAAGTGATTTTATCGAACGCATTAAGAACCTCACGGTTTATTATTAATACTTGATCATTTCTGAGGATGGATTACATTAATCCTTCGGCAAGTCATCATAGGCTTATGGTGAGGGGGAGGACGGTATTTGTTGGAACTGTCTGTCCCCTGACCATGAGATTGCTTTCTGTCTAGTCAGATGTCAACTCAAGAACTGTCCCAAGGACTGACATGGTCCCTTGAAATGCCCCATAAGAAGGAGAACTAGTGTCCCTGAGAAGTTGCGTGGGAAGGAGAAGAGAGAGGACAGTCAGAGTGAGAAGACAGACAGACACAAGAAGAAAGAAGAAGGAGGAGCAAAGAAGAAGAAGAAGGAAGGCAGCAGAGGAGAGGGACGAAAGCTGAAAGCAGCAGACTTCATTAAAAAGAAGAAAATGATAAGCTTAAACTCTGAATCATCCGACTCCTCTAACTCACCCTCCCACTCTGAAAGTGAAGAAGAAGATGAACCCCCAACTAACCAATCTCCTTCTGAGTCTGAAGAAGAATCAGAAGTCGATGGTGAGTTGGGGATTCACCACATGGCAATTATGATGATGGGGAGACTGAGAGAAGATGATAGTGGTGTGTGTGTTAAGGAAGACAACCCCCCACCCTCAAACAACACCCCCATGCCACTTTTATCTCACGCATCTAAGCCACCTGGCGCAAGAAGTAGAGGGGGGGGAGGTGTTGAGGGTGGTGTGCGTAGAGGAGAGCAGAAAGGACATGCATCATCTATAGAAAATGACTCCACACACTCGCCCCACTATTCCACCCCTTCACGAGAATAAGTTTTTGACCACCCTTGATATGGCTGGCGACCCAACTCCCCTAAACCAAATCATACCTTTGGAAGGGAATTGGGCCCTCAGACGTACAAGGGTAGGATACGTAAAATTACTCCTGAAAAAATACAACCCAGTCACGTTGCGAGAAGTAGGTGGCCCACCCCTCAACCTCCACGGTAGACCAGTACATGTAGTTGACTGTCATGTCACAAGCAGTAAGCAGTGTGAGGCGACAGTGCCAGATACAGGATTTAGGTGCTCATGGAGATTGGGAGCGGCGAGAAAGGGGGTGCAGGGTGGGAAGTGTGCTGCTAGACTGATAGACCATGACTTTTGCTCACTTCATGTTGATCAAAAGATCTAAAAGATCTTGTGTGGTTAGTAGCTCATGCATGGCTAGCGCAACTTGGATGATCGTGATAATCTGCAGAAACGCAAGCACAAGATAAGCCACCAGTACAAAAAAATTGAGAAAAGTCTTACATAGATAGATAGATAGATAGATAGATATATATATATATATAGATAGATAGACAGACAGACAGACAGATAGATAGATAGATAGATAGATAGATAGATAGATAGATAGATAGATAGATAGATAGATAGATAGATAGATAGATAGATCGATATTTGAAAGCCTGCTTTTGAATTCGATCCAGAGCTTACAAATACATAACATACAACATGCATGCATACATAAGATATATATATGTATATATATGTATATATATACATATATATACATATATATATATATATATATAGAAAGAGAGAGAGAGAGGGGGGGGGGGGGGGAAGGGGAGAGAGAGAGAGAGGCATGAGGGTGTTTGTGTGTGTGTGTTGTGTGTGTATACATGAGTAGACAAATGAGCAAGTTGCTTTACAATGATACTTTAGGCCTTATTCAAATGCAAAGTTCACAAGTTCTGCCAAAAAGTCTGTGAGGAAAGACAAACAGTTGCAAAATATAATGCGTATTGCAGTAGTCGTTACCACGAAATATTGCAAAAGAATACGTACCGGCCAGGTAGTATGATCGTCAACAAGCAACATGTTTCATAAGCATTTACTTAGGGTACATGCACAGCTGTTGTGGTCAGCGCGATATTCAAGTGAACGAAACGACCTGTACGATTACCACCACAAGTTGAACATACGCCAGGAGATGCAATCGAAGGTATCCCTCCTCGTCAGCTAATAAAATTATATACCCTTGAACAAATATAAAAAATGACAGGAAGCATATATGATAACAATACAATCCAAGAGATGCATATGCATAAAAACTCAGGTTACAAAAATTAAACAAAATAAAACCAGCATTTAAACTAGCATTTACAATGGTTAGATGACAGGAAAAATGTAAACGCAAGCACGAAAGCACACACACACACACACATGCAGACATAAATGCACAACTACACACATGCAGACATAAATGCGCACACATACACCTATACGAATGCGAAATTGTTAGAGAGCCGCGGGGGGGGGGGGGGGGGCAGGGGGGGGGGCATAAGCAAGAGTTACAACAGCACAATTAAGTGTATACATGTATGAATGCATTTAAATATGTTTGTGTATACATGACATGGGAGCCAAGTGCAATACAAAAAGTGTTTACAGTGATTCGGTGCGACGTGACCTGCCCGACGTTGTCTTCGTCGGCCACCATCACCATCACGTTCACGACGGCGTTGGCGCCTTGGAAGCATTACCCTATGAATTGCATAAAGATATTGATAAGGAACGATGTAGCCATGTAGCAAGAACAAAGAAAATTTATGTAAGCTTAACTCTCACACAACATAAATCATCATGAAAAGAGAAAGAAAGAAAGAGAGAGAGAGAGAGAGAGAGAGAGAGAGAGAGAGGAGATGGATGAATAAGGATAGATTAACGGATGCAGAGAAACAAGGAGGAAGGCATGTAGACAGGTAGGTAGGTACGTACAGAAAACAAGAGGCAGGGAGATTGATTGAAACATAGGTAGAAAACTTGATGTATAGATAGAACGACACACACAGACACACACACACACACACATATATATATAATATATATATATATCGAGAGAGATAGATAGATAGATAGATAGATAGATAGATAGATATGTTTAATGCTTAATCTATGGGCGTGGCTTAGCTTGAAAAGCCATGGCCTCCTATACTACCCCCGGACAAGAACTTTCAGCACCGGCCAAGCTGCACACCAACCACTGTCTCGCTGTGGTTGGTGTCTGTGCCCAGTTCAAGCCGAAAGGTAGCCGAGCCCTTTTGAACTATACGGGACAACACTAGAACACTCCCCAGGAGCGCGTGCCCTAAGGAGATGATGCCATGAGCAAGTCGAGGTTTCAGGAGTTCACGCTCGTTGTGAGTTACCTTCTACAACCCAGACTTCATCAACCCTTTGCATCACGCCCCGACTTCATCAGCCATGGTCAGGAGTTGGTTGCCTGTTTAGCCCTTGCGCTGCGCGCGATTAACGGCTGACACAAAATCGTCATTGTAGGAGATAGTTAGATCTGAACCCTAGGCTGAGTTGCCAGTGGCAGAGACCGTCTCCAGGATAGATAGATAGATAGATAGATAGATAGATAGATAGATAGATAGATAGATAGATATATAGATAGATAAAGAGATAAAGAGATAGATAAGATAAGATAAGATAAGATAAGATAAGACAAGATAAGATAAGACAAGACAAAACAAGACAAGACAAGACAAAATAAGATAAGATAAGATAAGATAAGACAAGACAAAATAAGATAAGATAAGATAAGATAAGATAAGATAAGATAAGATGAGATAAGATGAGATGAAATAAGATAAGGTCCAAGATAAGATGAGTTAAGATAAGATAAGATAAGATAAGATAAGATAAGGTCCAAGATAAGATAAGATAAGATAAGATAAGATAAGATAAGATAAGATAAGATAAGATAAGATAAGATAAGATAAGATAAGATAAGATAAGAGATGAGATAAGATAAGGTCCAAGATAAGATGAGATAAGATAAGATAAGATGAGATAAGATAAGATAAGATAAGATAAGATGAGATAAGATGAGATGAGATAAGATAAGGTCCAAGATAAGATGAGATAAGATAAGATAAGATAAGATAAGATAACATATATAGAGATAGATAGAGATAGATAGAGATAGATAGATAGATAGATAGATAGATAGATAGATAGATAGATAGATAGAGCTAGATGAGATAAGATAAATAGATAAGATAAGATGGATAAGATAGATAGATAAGATAGATAGATAAGATAGATAGATAGATAGATAGATAGATAGATAGATAGATAGATAAGATACATAGATAAGATAGATAGATAAGATAGATAGATAGATAGATAGATAGATAGATAGATAGATGGATAGATAGATGGATGGATGGATGGACAGATAGACAGATAGACAGATAGATAGATAGATAGATAGATAGATAGATAGACAGATAGATAGACAGACAGATAGATAGATAGATAGATAGATAGATAGATAGATAGATAGATAGATAGATAGATAGATAGATAGATAGATCAGGGTGCCTCCAGGAAGTATATATAAGGTAATACATGCACTTCAAATGTTAACCCTATATTACAATTCCACGCACTTTACACGACTGGTTTTCATTCACTTGCATACATGCTTCTCCAACCATCCAATGTCTCTCATAAACTTAGTAACCTGTATACTACCACAGTGCCTAGAAAATGATTGCTTGTGCACATACAGTAATTATGTGTCTTGCTGTGTTTGGCATTTTAGAAATACTCTCTTCCGCTCTCTCACTCGCTCCCTTGCAGAACAGAGGCCAGACCTTTCTTCAGTGCTAGTTTGTGATATACGATTTTGCCCTTTTCGGCCTCCGTATTCATGCCTTTAGAGATGTCCTTTCTTTTTGGCAGATTTGGTTGCTGTGATGTTCTCATTTTACACATCTTCAGAAAAAACCGTTCCAAAAGATTCAGGGCCCACCATCCACCCAAAGATATGATTTGCTGTGATCCTGAGTCAGTGAGCCTCTTTGCTCAAAAACCTGGTCCAAAAATAACAAGCCACTGCCCGTGAAGTTCACAGGCCCGAAAATTCGCGCCAGACACAAACTTTTGATTTAAATAGTTCCATCTACATGTATGTATGTATGTATGTATGTATGTATGTATGTATGTATGTATGTATGTATGCATGTATGCATGTATGTATGTATGTATATATGTATGTATGTATGTATGTATGTATGCACATATGTATGTATATATGTATGTATATATGTATGTACATAAATATTTTTAAAAATATTATCGATATGCCTGATAAAACAAAATGCAATTTGTGTCCTAGTGGGATAATCCATTGCCTTTTTGTCCCGATCCGTACAGGGAAAAATGGCATTTGGTTATCCACATCCACAACTTCACTAGTCATATGCATTTTTGTAGTCACCGGTGCCACTAGTGTTTTTTGTGGTGGTAGGTGGCACCGGGACCCACCCACAAGTGAAAATCTACCTATTTTTGCAGTGAGTACCTGCTTGAACTTTTTCTGAATAAAGGCTGAAAAATCCGTGAGAAACAATGCTAAGGGCTGCTCGAAGAGTGCTGGTGGCACTGGTAGACCTAGCAAAACTACGGCACTTCATGTGGGCGGTAATGCGAAGTCCTCCGTGCCACCACGTCCATCTGAGAGAAAGTCCGAAATGAAGACGCCTCTTAACGTCCCACGAGGCAAGTCGTACGACAGGAACAAGAAGAAGAAAGAGAAACGTAAGGCGAAAAAGAGAAAGGCCGCTCCCCGGGGGCCGCCTCGCCCTGCCACTGAGAGGAAGCAACTCCAGCCTCCTGCTGGAGGGCCTGTCAGGAAGAAGAGGGGCGTCCTTCAGGCTGCTCTCCCGGCCGTCAACACCAGCGCAGGTGACAGGCTAGCTATAGAAACTGCGCACGCTATCTCGCTTGGGTGCGATTTCTCGTCCGTGGCCAGTGCGCCAGAGGGCAGCAACGAAGCCGCACGCGCGGTGCACTTGTCTGGCTTGAACATTAGCCAGCTGCAGCTCGAGGCCGAGGAAGCAAAGAAAATGCAGAATTATTTGGAATTCTTTACTCCCGGCAAGGAACCGTTCCTTTGGATCTCATACGACTGGAACGAGCAGCCGCACCGTCCCAGCCCGGGCCGTGAAGACCTGTTCGTGAACGAGGAAACTGATTCCTTCGTCATTCCCTTCCCTGACAAGAAGGAGCCTCTAAAGAAACCGCCCGTCCAGGAGCTGATCCTGATCAAAGTCTTTCGTGACGAATTCAAAGGCATTGCTGGCAGGGAACGAGACTACCGGGAGCGCCTCAACATGGTAAACGCATGCATTGGTCAGGCAGGCCAGCGTAAGCAGGACTGCAAGAAGCCAGACATCTACTGGCCGCTCGGGTCCGCTGCTGATGGCCTCGGCCCCTTCCCACAAGGAGACCTGCACCTGCTTACGGCACGGTCCGGTGGGCGCTACTACTGTAAGAAAAGGCGTCGTTCAGCACAATCCTGTCTACCCGGTAGTCAGAGTTGGCGTTTGAGGTAGAAGACGACAGGGTCCACGAATTCGCTGTCGCCAAAGTGTTTGAAACGGTTGTCCAGCTGCTGTAGGCGGTCGGCCAGACTGGTCCTGTCACTTCGGTCGTCGGTTGCTGTGTGTGACTGAGCTGGCCACTGGCGCCGATAGTCACTAGTGACGTGCTGCTTGGTAGAGCGGTCGGCAGCCTGAGCGAAGAAGAACCAGAAGTCGGAGCGGAAAGCGTGCTGTCGCCGCCCGCCCCCGTCAGCTTGAGCGTCGACGAGTTCACGAGATTCGCGAGCGACACTTGGTGGGGGTTGTTGTAGTTCGTCGTGTGTGAGGTGAAGGCGGTAGTAGTAGGAGCTCCGACCTGGGCGGCCGTGACTTGGTGAGGGTTGGCGTAGTCTGTCAAGTGACTGCTGAGGCCCGGTGCGCCGTCACTCGCCCATCTCACGCCCCCGTCGCCGTCCGAGACGAGGACGTCGCCGTTCTGTCCGGCCCCCGGCAGCACAAAAGAGTCAGTCGAGCCATCGAGCCGGCGGCGCTTGTTCCCCCGGCCAGAGTCCATTTAGTTTACTGACTCAACAAGAGAAAAAAAAGTTTTTAGTTATTTTACAGAATCTCGTCCAGGAAATTGTCGACGAAGCGCATCCGCTCCGCCCAGGTGTCTCCGCCGGGGACGTCTCGCGCGGGGTTGATGCAGGCGCCATCGCCATAGGGTCTGCAGACGAGCGAGGCAAGATCCTTGGGGTCGCCTCTTTTCCCTGTCCCTGACCAATACAGCTGGCCTTCAAAAAAGCAGGCGCCACAGGTAGGACAGACTGCTAACATTTCGTAATTAATAGAACCAGAGGAAAAAAACAAGCTGTTATTATTTTTGCTGCTTTTTAATCATAAGTACAATTTCAGCTCCTGGCAAAAGATGGCATGCGAACCAAGAAAGGCCACTTGTTAGGGGGCGGCGGCCCTTGAGGAATCAAGAAGAAGGATTTCAAACGGTGTGCCACGTGTTCGAACACTGCTTTTAGTCCCGCGTTCAGGCGAAGTTCGACAAAGGTCCAGTACATTCGCACGTATCTGTCGAGGAGATCTGGCTCGAGCTGGGTGGGAGCGACAATGGATTCCAGCACAAACCTGTTTACTTCCCAGTCCCAGTAACAACATCGATCCAGCCATTCCACCGCTATTGCTTCCTTGAAGACAATGTCGCCATGCAGCGCCCGTGCCTGCTCTGAATGCACCATCGTCCAGTACGCGTGCTCACGCAGAGGGAAATACGGCAGCGGCGTCTCCCCAAGCGCCGTAATCTCCCATTTCTCCTTGCTGACCAACGTGCCAGCGGGCATAGGATCATAACAAACAGCTGGTTCGAGGTAGGAGCAAACTATATTGGCCAGATCAGGGACCAGATAAGGCGCCAGCGCAATCGGGGCCGCGTGCGGAACAAGCAAGAGCTCAGCGATCTCACTGGGAGAATTCCAGTACCCGCCCAAAATGTTCATGTCCAGCAATGATAGCATCATCTCACCTGGGCAGGCAGTGAGGATATCCCATCGCCCGACTTCGTACAGCAGATCGCTTGTCAATTTCAGGTCTCGTTTGCTAGGGTCTTGGCCTATTTCAGTCGACTCTCGTATAAGCGCTTGGATAGGCACTTCACGGGTGCGAGTCGGCCGCGGGACGATCTTGCTCACAAGGGCATCCAGTTCCGCCTGGTCAGACGGTGGTTCCGCCGATCGTCGTGCCAGCGTGACCAGGGTAAACGGGGCTCTGGCCACTGGTACGGTGGACGGGCTGGTCGTGCGGACGAACGCGGCGATGAGTGGTTGGCCGGTCAGCCGCCGGCGCTTGCCGGCTGGTTGCAGGGTTTCCGTAACTTGCGGCAGGCGCTTGGAGGAGACAGTGGATTTCATCACGGTACCTGTAGACAAGTGAATTTTAGCGTGTTTTGCGGCCACACGGAAATTTTCGCGAAAATTTAGCTTGTTTTTGCGGCGCGGTAAATTTCCGGGAAAACGCCCACAACCAGTGGTGGGGGCAGAAATGGTAATAGTCTAGTTCCGGCTCAGGGTACTTCCTGGGTTCTCTGAAAACCCAAGAATAACCAGGTATCGACCGAGGTAGGGGCACGTGCCGGCACGGTCTGGCGACAATTATTTTTTCTCGTATCACTGCCCTTTTTCCAGTATCAATGCCTTTTATGTCCGTATCACCAAATTTCGGCCATATCACTGGAGGGACAAAAAGGCAATACGTGCCTGAACCTGCCAAACCGGCGCGTGCCGCGACCTCGACCTAAGCTACCCCCCCCCAGGGAGTAACGGGCGGTGAGGCCAGCCCACAACCTGAGTCGGCCCCGACCCAGGAAGCACTCCCCCAAAAAATGCGTCGAAAAATTGCCGCCACCGCCGCCACCACCGACGGTCCCCGCCCCCCCAAGCGCGCGCGCCGCGTCCTGCCGCGCGGCCAGCTGAGCGCGCTCGCCCCGCCGGTTGCCTACGTCCCCGCCCCCTGTGACCCGGCCGCCGTGGCCCGACTGGACGCCGACCGACCCCTGTACAAGGACATCGACTGGTACGCACTGCTGGTCGAGTCGGCTGCCCGGGGCCTGAATACCACCGACCGGCGCCTGCGGCTGACCGCCTCGCCCTATCCCTGGAGCCCGCTGGCCATTACCGCTACAGCCAGAGGAAGCGCCACTGCTCTCCCTGTTGGACCTCGCATTGCTCCGCGTGCCTACCGACCCGTACCGACCCGCCAGCTGGGGCGTGCCCGACCTGCCACTGGAGCTGCAGACCGGACACGCGGCGCCCAGGCTGTTGGATCCCTACCTACCACCTGTCTTGGCCCAGCTAGTCTGCGACTATCTACCGACCCCTGCTTACTACAGCCCACTCCCCAAGGGAGCCCTGGCGGGACTGGTACGGCGGCCGGGGTAGGAAGCACGAGGCCCTGGCCAACAACCCCGTCATCCACAGGGCGGAATTTCAAAAAGAATGGCTGGGACACCACTGCCCCGGGGTAGAGAGCGAAGATGACCTGATGTACGTCGTCCCGGGCTATTCCACCGAGGCCTGGCGCTTCTACAAGCGCTACGAGCGCCTGTACTGGACCGCGGTGGAGGACCGCCTCAACAGGCGCCTGCAGACTGTTTTCCAGCGCCTAGCTAGAGAGGTCAGCGCCTTGTAGCCGTTCAATAAAAACATGTTCTGTTATTTCTGTTATTATTAGCTCCCCCCCCCCCCCCTAAAACCAGTTGTCGTCAATAGGGGGCGGTGCACCACCCCGCCGCACCTGCTGCGTTTTCTTTTGTGAAGGGCCCCTGGTGGCTACAGCCACCTTTACCCCTGCCCAACCCCTCAAACCCGGACCAGTCGTCACAAATTTTATCTATACAGGCGAATTTTTCACGACTGGTCCAGCCTGCAGGGTGGCACCCCTCCGCTTACTTCCCGGTAATTCAGCCTCAAAGTCGAGGCCAGTCGTCACAAATTTTTATCTATACGGCGAATTTTTCACGACTGGTCCACACTTTGGTTTTTTCCCAGGCTACGGGTGGCACCCCTCCGCTTACTTCCCGGGAATTCGGCCCCTCCCAAAGTCGAGGCCAGTCGTCACAAATTTTTATATATACAGACGAATTTTTCACGACTGGTCCAGCCCACAGGGGTGGCACCCCTCCGCCTACTTCCCGGGAATTCAGTCTCTCTTTTTCCCACCCCACCCACCCCGCTATTCCAGTCATTTTTCCCACCTTCTGGACCAGTCGTCACCGGCCAGACCCTATATATACTGAGTTCTCACGACTGGCCTCGACCGTTTTTTTCACGAAGGAGGTGGCACCCGGTCCACTGTGTAACGGCCAAGTGGCACACCCACCGTTATTTCCGTAGTTTTTTACCCTCCCGGACCAGTCGTCACCGGCCAGACCCTATATATACTGAGTTCTCACGACTGGCCTCGACCGTATTTTTTTCACGAAGGAGGTGGCACCCGCGCCCACTGTGTAACGGCTAAGTGGCACACCCGCCGTTATTTCCGTAGTTTTTTTAACCTTCCGGGCCAGTCGATGCAAACAAGCTTATATAGGAGCCTAGTTCTAACGACTGGTCTCGACCGTTCTTTTTTTCAGGCAGGAGGTGGCATCCGCGTCCACTATGTAACTGCTAAGTGGCAATCGCCGCTTAGCAGTTACGTAGTGGGTTCCCGGTGTCCCACCTGTTCCCTCTTTTTTTTACCTTCCGGGCCAGTCGATGCAAACAGACTTATATAGGAGCCAAGTTCTCACGACTGGCCTCGACCGTTCTTTTTTCAGGAGGGAGGTGGCACCGTGTCCACTGCGTAACGGCTAAGTGGCAGTCTCCGCTTAGCCGTTACGTAGTGGGTTCCGGTGTCCCACCTGTTCCCTCTTTTTTTACCTTCCGGGCCAGTCGATGCAGACATACTTATATAGAGACTAGGGTCAGACGACTGGCCCCGACCATCTTTTTCTGGTGGGAGGTGGCGATGGTGGACGGGGGGGGGGGGGGGGGTAGCCAGCGTCGGGGTAGCCAGGGTAGGGGGGGGGGGTAGCCAGTGTAGAGGTAGCCAGGGTAGGGGGGGGGTAGCCAGTGTAGAGGTAGCCAGGGTAAGGGGGGGGGGGGGGGGTAGCCGGCGTCGGGGTAGCCAATGTAAGGGGGTAGCCATTGCGGGAGTAGCCAGTGTGTAACAGATGTAGCCACGTCCCCAGATCCCTGTGGTGAGTGGTGTGTGTGAGAGTACACACACACCACGAGCTAAGCTAGCTGACACGGCCGGAAACCTGTGCCAGCTTGCTTCAAAAAAGTTTTACGGTGAAACCGTTGTTTTCATATACTATTTTTCAGAAAAATCGCACTTGTGGGACGGGTCCGGTGCCACCGCCCACCACAAAAACACCGGTGCCACCTGCTCTATCTTTTTCTGACACTCCGGCCTTTTGTAACCTATTAGACCCTTTATAGGGAGGCTAATCTCTCACGAATGGTCCAAACTGATTTTTATTGATAGTGGACAACTCTGAGGTCAGGATATTTAATTAACACGAGGTACTACAGAGATATACTTCTAGACAAGTCCAGGCCTGAATCCGTAGACCTCGAGCGTCCTCTTGTCCAGCTGTGCAGCATACTCACTGGCTCCGTCAAAGATCAGTCTCCGTGCAAAGTCGAAGCCGTAGGCGTGTCCGTCGAAACTGATGATAGCCAGCCCTTGGCGCTGCTCGAGTAGCCAGTTGAGTGACTTGCGCTGCTCCTCCTCGCCACAGGTAGCCAACGAGTACCCAGTCTCTTGTAACCACGCGAGAAATCTCCTGAAGACAGGCATGCTTGCAACCGACTCGCGAAACTTACGCTTCATCCTTTTCTTGTAGCGATGTGAGGCGTTGGTGAGGTTGAATAAGGCAAAGGCAAGACAAGCGTACTGCTGCCTGTGCCGGAAACGCTGCACGACGGTCGATGACAGTGACAGGCCTGAAACCTTGCCACTAGCATCTGCCACCGAGCTGGCGTCTCCTTCCGGCACGTACGCTTTGTCTGAGCCCAACACCTCCTTCCCAATTACCTCCCGCCACCACTTGGCATTGATAGGCCCTTCGTAGTCCATCCACGTCAGCACAGCAGATAGCGGCTCCAGCTCCCATGTCTTTCTCTTCCTGTTGCTGTGTCTGTCCTTCTTTTCCCATTGCACCCAGATCGCTGGCTCGTCGAAGCCATGCTTCTTCGACTCCTCCTCTGCACATCGCTGCAGGGCAAGCCACCTGGAGATCTCACTGTCTGTGCATTTTGATAGAAATCTTGCTAGTATAGGGAGCTGGTTGGTGACAAAAGACCCACCATCCTGTGAATTTTGGGAGGTGGGTGCCACTTCCCGGAAAAATGTCACAGTCTGTGCCTTTTGATGGAATTCCTGCTTGTATACGGGCTCGTTGCCATCAAAATGCTAGGAGTCAGGGAAATCTGCCTGGTTCAGCGGCTGGTCTGGGCCTTTTGATGGAAATGAGCTTGTATGAGACTGGATTTTGACCAAAATGCCCAGAAAAATTCCTGGCCTTTTGATGGCAATGAGCTTGTATGAGACTGGATTTTGATAAAAAAGCCTAGAAAAATTCCGGGCCTTTTGATGGCAATGAGCTTGTATGAGACTGGATTTTGATCAAAAAACCCAGAAAGTGGTTGGGGTTGCTTTAGCGGTAGGGGGCTGCGAGGGCGGAGAGGGTGGCGAGCGCCCCCCGCTGGCGACCTTTGGCTCAGGGGAGTTGTTGCTATACTAGCAGTGACTGAGACTAAAAAAAATTACTGAGACTAAAAAAATTTCTTCTTTGTCTATAAAGAGTACAACATGCCTGCCAGACGCTTGTCCTCTTTGTGGTGAGAAAACAAACAATAAGAAGAAACAGAGACCGATCGCGCAAAAGGAAAAAGGAGTATTTAGGCTGCGAGCTTATTACACGCACGAAGAAGACTAACAATGTTGGTAGTTTGTCCTACCTGTGGCGCCTGCTTTTTCGAATGGCAGCTTTTTTGGTCGGAGACAGGGAAAAGAGGCGACCCTCGAGACTTAGCCTCGCTCGTGTGCTAACCTTACGGTGACTGCGCCTGTATCAACCCCGCGCGAGATGTTCCTGGCGGAGACACTTGGGAAGAACGCGTGCGCTTCATCAGCAATTTTCTAAATGAGTTGTTGTAAAAAATAAGTATTATTAAAAAACTTATTCTCTTGTTTAGTTAAATTAACATGCCAGAATGGAAGTGGCCAGGTCGTACAAGCGCAGTCGTTTGGATGGTGCGACCGACTACTTTGTGTTGCCGGTGGACGGAGAGAGCGGCGACGTTCTAGTTTTGGACTGTGACGGGGGAGTGAGATGGGCAACAGGCGGCGTGGCCGCGAACGAGGCTGTAGCGCTTAATACTGCTCACAGACTGACTACGTCCGGGAACCCTCACCTGGTCGATCTAGCGGACCTGATTACCTTGACCCTGTACACCGAAGGGAAAACTACCCAGCCTGCAGGGATGACTTCTAACAACACTGGCACATTTGTGGCCTCTGCCTCTAGCAATTCAGCCCAAGCCTACTTGGCCTTTGACAGCTACTTCTCGACCTTGTGGGGTACAACTGCTCCCGACAGCTAAAGCGGCAACAACTACACTGCCATGATAGAGACGATTGTAGATAATCTCCTTGTGCCTGGCGCGTGGCTCCAGCTCGATCTGGGCAAGCAAGCCAAAGTCACTGCTTACCACTTCACGTCTGCGGTTGCTATTACCGCGCCCAGGGACTGGAGAATTGCTTATAGCGCTGACGGCAGCAGGTGGTTCACTTGGGACAGCCAGACGGCCCAGACCTTTGTAGGCGACAGCGTGCGCACATTCACGCCTGCAGCCGCAGCCGAGTACGCCAGATTCTTGCGCGTAATCTGCACCAAAAACAACGGGGCGGGAGTTTAGTACATGCGGAGCCTGGCCTTCGACTACCAGCTGTACAATGCCTGCTGCATCGAGAACACCAGTTATCCTACCAAGGCCTCGCAGCTGGCGCCTAAGGCGTACGTCGACCACCAGGTGGCAGGAGCGGTGAAATTCCCGTCGGTGACGCATACCCAAAACGACTGTGTCGTGACCATGGACCCAGACGGCTCGATCTTTGCGGTCAAGGACAGGACGCTCAAGCAGCCGTCTTTGGCTCCCAGTGGCAATGGTGCAATCGTGCTCATGGACACTGATTTTACAGTCACGACGATCCCAGACACTCTCGCGAGGCTGTCTGACCCTCTGCCCGCCTCGACCGCGCAGCTGGTGACGGTCAATCCAGACGGCGTGCTAGGCCTAAGCAACCAAGTAAGCTCGTCCACGCTCACGCTGACAGGAGCTGGCGGCAACAGTACGCTTTCCGCGCCTGCCACTGGCTCCGTCGCGCTCAAGCTGCCTGTGGCCCTGCCCAGCGCAGGCACCAAGCAGTTCGTCACGCTCGACAGCGCGGGCCAGTTCGCTACCGGTGCCACTGGCTTCAAAGGAGGAGACAGTGTATCGATCGGGACTTCAGCTGGCGATGGACAGCAGCCATTCGCAGTCGCAATAGGCACTCAAGCAGGCGCGAGTGGACAGGGCCAGTTTGGAGTTGCTGCTGGCTTCCGGGCGGGATACTCCAGCCAGGCAGATCTCGCCGTCGCGATCGGTGCATACTCCTCGGAGAGCACACAAGGCAGTTGATCAGTCTCTGTCTGCCCCTATGCCAGCACGCTCGGCGTACGGTCGGTTGGCATCGGCAGTACGGCTATCACGGATGCTGCCGCCCGCTACCAAGCAAAGGCAGCGACATCTCACTCGATCGTGCTGAACGCCACGGGCGTTCAATTAGTATCAGCTAACACTGATGCTACTTACATCAAGCCGCTGAGGTCGGGCGCCGATTCTACTACCAGCGAGAAGGCAACACAGTGGAACATCACGACAGGCGAACTCACCGCCTCTAAATTTACACTTCCACTTTCGCTGCCTGCCAGAACCTCGCTGACGTCGCTGACCTCTGCGGGGCAGCTAAGTGCCTCTGCGCTCAAGGTACCAGCGTCACTGCCCGGCAGCACGTCGCTGTTGACACTCGATTCCGGTGGCCAGCTCGCGACAGGGGCTGCTAGCACCGCTGAGTGATGGAGGCACCAGCACCCTTTCCGCTCCAGCGTCTGGTACTTCTGCGCTCAAGCTGCCAACCGCTCTACCAAGCAGTACTAGCTTGGTGTCGCTGGGCTCCGACGGCGCGCTGCTGTACGGGGACCAGGCTATCTCTCATGGTCTGAGCCTTGTAGCCACTTCGTACGTGAAGAAGCCCGACAGCATGACTAGTAACAGCTGGAACGGCCTGGCCGCGAGTGCGTCCACTTCCGGGAACGGCAATGCGTACGACTGCTTCAATACAGGCTCAAACTTTTCCTGGCAGAGCAACACCAGTACCTACAATGCCACGAGCGTCTCCTACACTTCCAGTTCCAGTAAAACGTTTTCGGGTGTAGTGTACCCCAGAGAGTGGCTCCAGCTAGATTTTGGCACTGGGGTCGTCCTGCAACAGTACTGCCTGCAAGCCCAGTCCAGCGGTCTGGATAAATCGCCAAAGACTTGGCAGGTGGGCACGTCGTTAGACGGCACTACCTGGACGCTGTGGCACACTGGCTCGTATACCTTTATCGATGGCAGTTCCATCACCTTCACGCCGGCCAACAACGCCAGGGCCGCCCGGTACGTGGCCATCGTGGTTGCTACTATCAAGGCAGGAGGAAGTTCTAGCTGGTGTGGAATCAACCACTTTGGCTTCGACTACACATCGTGCCCCGCGATCAAAAACATAGCGGCGCCGCTCGTTAGCACTGACGCTGCCAACAAAGCCTACGCAGACCTGCTAAGTGCTTCTGCGCTGAAGCTACCAGCGTCTCTGCCCTCTGCCGGACAGACGGCCCTTGTCACGCTGGACAGCAGCGGCAACTCGGGCACGGGCGCCGCGACCTCGTTAACGCCGTACTCGTTCCCCGTCTGGAGCAACGCCTCGTCTAACAGCGCCACATGGTCCGTGTCGGCATATGCTTATGAAACAGGTTATGGCGATACTTGGCAGCCGTGGAGAATGTTTGACAATATTACCACAGGTGACACGGGCTTTTTAGGCAAGATATTTTACAACAGCAGCGGAGTCTACACTGCATCGCTCGTCACTAGTCTCGGTTATACTGTGCAGTTAACTAACGGGGTACAGGGAGAGTGGGTTCAGCTGCGTCTCGTGGACGGGACTAGCATGCGCCTGAAGGACTTTGACTGGTACCCGCGCCTGCACCCAGGTGGTGATCCTACCTACCAGTATTCTACCTGGCCGCGGCGCATAGCAGTGTTTGGCTGTAACAAAGCGTCCGCTACCCCTGCCACTTGGACAGAGTTGTATCGTTCCGGCAGCGACATGCCTACTTGGCTAACCAGCGAGATTTACAGAACCTTCACACTCACCAGCCAGGGCTACTACAAAGTCTACCGCTCTGTCACAGAATCGCTCTATGTCAACGCGGGTGGAAATGGTTATATACGCATCGCGGAGATCAAGCATAGGTTTTGGACAGGGAAACAGGCATTCGCGATCGACGCTGATGGCTATATCGTGATCTGCTCGAACCCGGAGTCGCACGCACACACGTCGCCGCTGACGATCGGCACATCCACGATCGCGAGCACCGGTGCGGTTGCGCTGAGTCTGCCTGCCGCACTGCCAAGCACGACTTCTCTTGTCTCGCTTGACTCTGCCGGCGTGCTGAGCACTAGTGCAGGAGCAGCCTCTCTGAAGCTTGCCACTGCGGTATACACGGGCGCCATGCCCAAGAACTTCACGAGTAATACTACCTACAGCTCTGTCTGGACCCTGAATCGGTCGTCTATTTGGGCGTCTTCTACTTGGGAGCCCTGGAGGATGTTCGATGGCGTCTACAACACAGGCGACGGCTGGATATGTGCTCAGAACTTATACAACGGCAGCTCTGGTGCTTACACCGGGGCACAATCGTCAAACGCCATTCTGGGTGAATGGTTCCAGCTGCGGCGCGTCGATGGGATGTCAGTTATACTGGCGAGCTTTGACTTCTGTCCTCGCATCCATAACACATCCTACATAGTAGACCCCAAGAAGTTGGCCGTCCTCGGCTCCAACGAAGAAAGCGAAAATCCTACAAGCTGGACAACGTTGTACTACACTGCAACTTCTGAAGCAATATGGGGAACTAGCGAGTCTTTCAGGACCTGGACGATATCCGTACCCGCTGCTTACAAGGTCTACCGCTGGGTGATTGAGAGCTGGCCGACTGGAGGGATTACTTACTGCGATTGTTTAGAACTGAAGCTCAACTTCAACGCCGCTGGCATTAGTTCGATCTATCCACACCCTTCCGGGAGTAGTGTTGCGCTTAGCCTGCCTGGCGCGCTGCCGTCCAACACGTCCTTCGTCTCCTTGTCTAGCGGGGGGCAGCTAGCCGCCTCTTCTGTCAGAGTGCCTGCTAGCCTGCCCGGCTCGACGTCGCTGGTCACGCTGGACTCGGCAAGCCAGCTTGCGGCCAGCTCGTTGTTGCCAGCCTCCACGCCGGCCCAGACTGCCGTTCTGAGCCTGACTTCTGCGGGGCAGATGGTGACCCAGAGCACTTCCACCACTGTTGTGACTTCTGGCTCGGTGGCGCTGCCGACCTGGACTTCCATGTCGGCCTATACGCCTACCACAGACCTAAACTGGGTGCTCAGCCACTCTTCCGCAGTTGTATGCCAAGAGAGCTATAGAGTTTTCGATGGTGTCGCTGCCAATGGCTGGACTAGCCTCGGCAACTACAACTCGGACGGGAGTATCAACACGACAAACAACGCCGTTACCAACGTGGGCGGCAGCAACGTGTACAGCGAACACTTTACGCTCCAGCACCAGCGGCGCCGTTACAGAATCACGAGCTTCGCGTTGACTAATACCTCTTCTCTCAGTAGTTCAACCAAAAGCTTCGCGTTGGCGGGGTCGGACAATGGCAGTACCTGGACACTGGTCTGGTCCGGTAACTTCTCCTTTACCACGACGTTACAGACCCTGAACTCGAGCGCGCCCGCTTCGACCGCGTTCTATTACTACCACCGGTTTATTGTCACTTCGACAAATTCGAGTACCCAGGCCGCAGTGGGGACCTTTGCGCCCGTAGTTGAGTCCGAGGGCGTGTCGGCCACTGCCACGGGCCTCACGGGCGTGGATTCGATCATGTGCGGCAAAAACACGCTGAAGCTGCCGACCGCGCTGCCCTCCACCGGCACGGACCGCGTGCTCCAAATCAACGACCTCGGCGAGTTCGAGCTGGGCACCTGGGACTGCGGCCACTGGCTGTGCGAAACAGTGCTGACTTTTGCTAATGCTAATGGCAGGATTATGACTTACGACAACACGGTGAGAATCGCACCTTCTATCGGCAATAATTTACCACTCGCTTGACTAGCAACTCGGGCAGCGCTTCTACCAGCTACACCACGTTCCAGAACACTTCGGGCATGACCAGGAAATGGCTCGTTGCTGCCTGCGTCAAATTCAAAAACACCGCCACGAGCAGTCCCATGAACGCCGAGGCCTGGGTCGAGAAGAGCGCTAGCAGGCCGGCCAGCAACACTGTCATCGCGTCGGTGCGCTGGCTGCACTCCACCACTTATAGTAACGGTAGTGCTTTCAACTGACAGTATGCGACAGTGAATCTAGCTGGCATAGTAGAAGTGGCCGCGAACGAGTACATCTGGATCGAGGTTTACGGAGGTACAGCAACTGCCGTAAATTACATTGCAAACATTAGATCAGCCGTCTATGAAAGAGGTTTTGTGTCTATTACCGAGATCCAGGGCTAATTTTTTTTATTTCGAGTCTGTATTTTTTAATTAAAAAAGAAATGGACGCGTTGCGACAAGCACTAGCTGAGAACGAGAACGAGCTGGCCGCCTGCCTGGCCCGCCGTCGGATCCTGGCGGTCGAACGAGAGAAGTTACAGCTGCAGATTGCGCTCTGTGAAAAGGTCTGTGATTGCAAGGTGATGCGCGAGCAAGTTAAGACGCTCATCCAACAACAAGAGGAAGCAGAGGCGGCAGCAGCCGAGGCAGCCGCCCACGCCGAAACTGCACTAGAAGAGACGATCGTAGAGATGCCCGACACAACCAATGGCTAGAAATCCTGGTCTAGGCCCCATTCGGGCTCCTTGGCCGGCGCCCGCGCGTACTCGCTCACTCTTTTCTCAAAAAAGTTGGTCTTGCCTACCACGCCTAGCTGCTCCATGAACGGCAGCGGACACTTGGCCACTCCGTACAGCTTTTCGCTCAAGCCCAAGTTCTGCAGCAGGCCGTCCGCCACGAACTCGACGTACCGCTCCATCAGCGTCGCGTTCAGGCCCAACAAGGCCACCGGCAGCGACTCGCTGATGAACCTCCGTTCGACTTCGACGCAGCCCGCCACGATCTGGAAAATGCGCGACATCTGCAGCTTGTTCGACACGTGGTGCTTGTACAAGTGGCACGCGAACAGGCAGTGCTGTGTCTCGTCCCGAGCAATAAACTCGTTGCTGGTGCACAGGCCCTGCAGCAG
This sequence comes from Paulinella micropora, assembly GCA_019918135.1. Lineage (NCBI taxonomy): Eukaryota > Cercozoa > Imbricatea > Euglyphida > Paulinellidae > Paulinella > Paulinella micropora. The sequence goes on along the minus strand of WBZZ01004092.1, from coordinate 54,342 downwards.
GCCCGGGTGCTTTTGTTTCAGCCAAAAGATGGAGGCAAAAGAAGAGGCGAACTGGACAAGTTCCACACAAGCGAACGCCACCAGCCGCTCTGCAAACGAAGACCGGGCCGGGCTGAGCCACTGCAGCGCCAATTTTGCTTTTTGGGACACGGTCGGGACCTGCGTGATCGCATTGAACAGCTTGTCATTCTCTTGCTGGTCGCTGATGATCGTGTCGATCAACAGGCTGTAGGTCCGCGAGTGTTCGGCCTCATTAAAGATCTGGTAAGAATAAAAAAGTCTAGCTTCGGAATATTGCACTTCGGCCGAAAAATTAGCTGCCAGGTTCTCTTGGATGATGCCGTCGCTCGAGGCAAAAAAGCACAGCACCATCTTAATAAAATGCTGCTCGTCTACGTTTAGTTTCTTGAAATCGGCCTGTTCCCGGCTCAGGTCTAGCTCATCTGCCGTCCAGAACGAGCGCAGGGAAGCTTCATAGAATGAATACAACTGTGGATGCAGTATCGGGAAGAGACAAAATCGCGATTCTTCCGGCACGAGCAGTTTTTCTTCAGTGTCCATTCGTTCAGCTGCCTGTTGTCCAGTTTCAGTAAGTCCATTCACTCTCTTTTTAATACTAAAAGGGAAAAGAGGATATATTTTTTTTCTTATCGGCACAACAGAACAAAGAACATGTTGCAAAGACGTAAGACCGAACAACGGCTGATGGCCTCGTCACCAGAGTCCATCACCGTAACCTTGCACGAGCTCGAACTCGAGCTCAAGCGCAGTTACAGCGATTTCAGCTGGCAGTCAGTGCCGGCGTTAATTGTTCACGGGGTCAAGTACTTGGCCCTATATACTAATCATACGGGCGAGGAGAAGAAGCAGATCCTCATTTCAGTCCTCGTCGACTTGTGTCCCGACGACAACGTGGACAAGCTGATCCCGCCCGTGGTCGATGTCATCTGGGAGCTCGTGAAGGCCGCCATCGCTTCCAACTGCTGCGAGCTGTGTCCCAAGGTCTGCACGGTCATGTAGGCATCGGGATCAAGTGCCTGCCCAGCGTCATGGGCGTGCTCCGGTGGATCCTGACCGGGTTGCCGCTTGTCACCATCTGCGCGCGCGCTTTGGCCAGCTTCTCGCGGTCCAGGCGGTGCGCCCACAACACCACTGCTGGTATAACTTGCTCGTTCGAACGCACTTTCTCCAGGGCCATGGTAATCTTGACCAACAGCACGTCAGCTGCTAACCTAAAGCGCCTCTTCTTGGCCATCTCGATTGAGAGCTCGTTCTTGACCATTTCAAAAAGGATCTCGCAGGAGAAGTGGCGCTCTGCCTTTGCCCAAAGTTGAAAAAGCTATTGGTGCCCGAGATGATGGCTACCAAGATTAAACATGTGACGCTGACCCAATCGTAGCCCGTCCGGCCTGCTCCGCACGCCTTGAAGCCGAAATTTCCCACGATAATCGAACAGATCGCCGGCACGATAGTGGCCAACAAGCCAAACAACAGGAAGCGGTTGTAGTAGTAGAAGCCCGCCGAGTTGTTCAGGCGCGCGTGCAGTGCGCATTCGTCCACTACACTGGCAAAATAAGACTCGTGCCTCGAAGACCACTTCTCTTCCTCCCGCTTGACGTCGCTGTCGTCCGAGTCATGATTCTCGCTCGACTGCGCTCGAATGGCCAAGATTTTATCCTCGTCCATCTTTCTTTTTAATATAACGGACTGCTGCCACAAGATTTTTTTTTTTTAATGTGCGATTGCTGGGCCGGCGGCCACTCGATCAACAACCGGCTTTTGACAGCAGCATCTCCCAGTCCGCCCCGTTCAAGTCCACCTTGTCCCTGGTGTCAGGATTGC
>WBZZ01004092.1:0-47500 GCA_019918135.1 Paulinella micropora | reverse complement strand
CTTTTTTCGCTGTTTAATTTGTGTTGTCGCCTTCTTGGTTCTTTCTTAATCTGCTAATTTTAATTCTTTGTTTATTTCGCACTCCTTGGTCGGGTGCTGTTCCTTAAAAGCCTTTCTAAGTCGTGTTAAATAGCTGTCTTTCGTATTTATTTTTTCAATATGTTGTAATGTGTTTAAAGTCCATTGTAGATTTTTTAATATGTTATGTTGCACCCCTTTTGCTTTATAAGGTCTATTAATAATATTATGATGCTATCAAAATAATTTTTAGTTATTGCCTGTATTTTGTCTTTAAGGTCCTCAGGGTCCTTGTAGTATATCGTTTTGAAATTAATTTTTGTGTTCGTTTTTCTCAGTGCTTATATATAATGTTTATATATTTTATGTTTAAATATATAAAAAAATTAATGAATTGTTCATTTGCAGTTATTAGTTAATAATGTGTTAATCTCGCTTTTATGTGTATTTAGCCTTTTACGATATACGTTATTCATATAAGAATGTGTTATATTGTCTATATATCGTTCAATCGTTCGTAAAGATAAATTAATATCAGTTATTGTGCTATGTTCGCCTTTTTGATATTTAGCTATATAACACTCTAATATGTCTATTTCGCTTTGTACATTTTCGACCGCTCTTTTTAGGCTTGGGTCGCTTATATAATGTTTATATATTTTATGTTTAAATATATTAATTGTATATTGACAAAAAATACTATTTTCAATTATTACGACAATTAAACTACCCCCGCCTCGTCCGCCTGCGGTTGCTGTAAATTGGGGCAGTATAATCTTATTAATGTTTCTTTTCTGGCCGTTATGTCTAACTCTTTAAAAATTCTGTTTAGGTTCAAACTATTACAGTAAAAAGCCCGCCGTATACAGTTTATTTTCTTTTGTTTCTTCTCCGTTGTTTCTGGGCTTTCGTCTCTATTCTGTTTTTTTCTCTCTGGTCGTCTGTGATATGTTAAAGTATGCTTATAATAAACGGTTTGGCCCTCCTTATTCTTCCTCGGGAGATATTGATAATAATACGATATGCAGTTTTTAACTTCCATTTCAAACGGCGGTTTATATGTTAATCCCCACTTACCACTACCCGCGGGCCGTCCTCGTCCCCGCTTTTTTATTTCTGGCTGTGTGGCAGTTTCTTCGGGGTTTTGGGGTTGTTGCGGGTATGTCTGCTTGTGCTGTCATTTTTTCTATATATTTATTATATTTTATAAATTTATATAAATAAATATTTAATATGAATTTTCTATATAGAATATTTTAACTGTTTATTTTGATAGATATTTTATATATTATTATTTTAATTAAATATTAATTTCTTATTTTCTATTTATACAAAAAAAATATCATTGTTATTATATAGCCTTGGAGAATGAACAACGAACAACAACTTATAGAGCCCGACACTCTACACAGTAAGGGGGCCGACCCTTTAAAAGAAAATAACAAAATAGTAAAGAACCGTTTAAAAGTTAGGTTTTATAATAAAATTGCTTCAAAAAAAGGATATTATAAAACGGCGACCCCCGATGAGTTATATGACATTTTAAGCGAAACTAAGAACCAGACCATTTATGAAAGTATAGAAGACGGGGTAAGACCTTACGCGGATTATGAAAAAAAATTCAAAACTAAAAAAGAAATGGAAGCAAACAAAGCAACAATTAGAGAATTTATAATAAATGAGTTTGGGCGAATTTTTGGATGTAGCACCGATAAAGTGGTGATTTTAGAATCACACGGAAAAAAGGGCAGTATGTGGCGGTTATCTTATAATTTAATAGCATATGAGGCACCGCCGATGTCTGACTGGTTGGAGGTTAAACGACTTATTGAGAATGATAATAAAGCGGGGTTTGATGAGGCCCCGTATAAAGCTTATGGCAGTATGAAACTGTTTAGAACAGTTTTAAGCAACAAAGAAAACGAGGGTCGACCATTTATAAAAACTGATAAAACATTAACAAAAGAGAATTTTAAAGAATGCTTAATATCATTCGTTGGTGAATATGAGATAAATGAAGAGGTTGAGGAAATGGCGAGGGCTATGCGAAGAATTGAACACATAAAGTAAGAAGAGAGGGAGGAAAATGGCGAAGTTGGGCGGGGGCGAAGGTTTGAAGAATGGGAGGAAAAAATAAAAAAAGAACATTAAAAAACGGGCCTTATATTTACTAAGGCAGATATAGAGAATATACAGACGGGCGAAACAAACATAGACGGATTAGCAACATATAAAAAATCTTTTAACAGATTAGAGAAATAAAAGCCCGAAATATTTAAAAATATAGCAGGAGTAAAACTCGTAATTAATAACGATGATGGAACATTAATATTATTTTTCAAGAGGTTGAGGGCGGGGTATTGTAAAACACACAATAGGACACACGAGGCGGACAACTGCGACGCGGTGCTTATTACAAAATACAGTAAATGTTTTGATATGTGTGCGAAACAACCCGCGGGCGAGTTATACTATCTTTTCAAGGTTGATAAGGAAATCAAACAGAAACAATATATTAAAAAATGGACTGAGAAAAAAGTGCAATTACAACGAAGCAATACAAGAATTTATAAATATTTTTGAATTTGAAAACGTGAAACAATCCCACCAGAAATGGTGTGAGGATATACAAGGGCTATTATATGCTATGACGGCAGAGAAGAAGAACAGCAGACAATTAATAGGCATTAGAAGCAATTTAGGCACGGGTAAAAGCGTAGCCCTTATGAAAGCTATTAAAAAATATATATCTGAAAACGGCAAAATATTAATTTTAACTCAACGAATAATATTAAGTAAGCAGAACGCCCGTGAGCTTAAAAAATTAGGGTTTTTCTGTTATTTGGATAGGGCAGGAAATGAACTAATAACAAATAAAAAAGTAAAATTCAATTAGATAGCCTTAATTATTTGAGCTGGAACATTAAAAACGACCCGATAGGGCTTATTATAATAGACTAAGCCGACCAGGCTTTAAGGCACCTCAATGCAGACACATTCAACAACAACCCGAAATTCGAATTACAATGTAATGACCCTTTACACAGTTTTAAAGAAAACTAAAAAAATTATTTGTATGTCTGCTAACTTAACGGCCGATAATATGACTGACTGGGCGAAAATGGCGGGCGATGATTTAGAAGAGAAGATTTTTATTAATGACAGCCTAGCACACCATAGACTATTAAAAATAATGATGTGGCAGAACGATGAACAAGTAATAAGGGCTGTTTATGATAGCTTAGAGAAGGGCGAACGGGTTTATTTAGCTTCTAATAAGAATATTGATAAAATAAAATGTATTTTTGAAGATCTAACAAAAGGCCGAAATATTAAGGCACTTTTAATTACTACGAATACAATGAACGAGCCCGAAGTTAAAGAAGCATTAGAATGTAATATACATGAGATATGGGGCAAATATGATTTTATAGCCGTTTCGCCGTGTCCAATCTGCTATAAGTTATGACATAGCAGAACATTATAATAAAATTTACGGATTATTCACAAATGGAAGCAACAGTAGCGGGGACGCCTGCCAGATGTTAAGGCGGATTAGATACTCGATAAGTAATGAAATATTCGTAAATGTGGAGCGAATGAACATAGAACGGCCGACCAATTACGAGGACATATTAGCGGGAATTTATAGCGACCAAGCGGATTTATTAAAGGGGTTAAAGGGTTATTGAACTAAGCACGAATTAGACCCGAACACCCTTAGGCCCGTTTTAGATGAATTTCACCCTTATCCGCAATTAGTAGCAAAATTAACAGCACAGGACAACAGAGACAAAAACAATTACATAGAAAACTTTATTAAAAAACAGATATTTTACAGCAACACAGTCGAAAATATACCAGACGAGAACGGAGCCGAAAATAAAGAAGTAATAAAGAACAATATAAAACAAACAGGGGAACTGCTAAAAGATGAGGACGCTGAAGAATTAGCAAAGGCAAAGGGAATTACGAAAGAAGAAGCCGACAAGCTTTTTAAGAATGCAAAGGCGGAACAATTAACGGACGAAGAGCGAACACAGATAAAAAAATATAGTTTAAAAGTGTGTTATAATATGGAAATGGTATAGAGACCATGACGACGAAACAAAAAAAATTATAAGAATTTAGACAGATTTTATAAAAATAATGTGTTTAGCTTTGAAAACTGCTTAAAAGATGTTAAACATAGCGATTTTTACAAAATTTATAACAGACTTAATAAAGATGAAGAAAGAGTTATAACGGATGCTAACAAAGATTTAATTATAAAAACTACGGGAATAAAAGCGGAATACAGCCGACAACATTTAATAATTAATATGTTAAAAAAAATTAGGTTTTGAGACGTTTCACGACGAACGAGAGATAAGCAGAGCCGACTTAATAAAGAACCTAAAAGAGATACACGAGGAACATTTAACGAACCAGCAGGAGCTCATAACAAAGTTAAAGAAGGAACGGCGAAAGGCTCAAGCAATAACCGAATTAAAAATAGATAGTAAAACATTTATAAAAAATATTTTAAAATTCATAAACGGATTAACGGGCGACTTATACGGGGTTAAAGTTGTAGCAACTGACAACAACAGAAAATTTTATAAGTTAGAAGGCCCCGTAAATGAAATATTTGTAAGAAGTAAAAATAACGATATTATATCAGTTTTAGGAGGTATGACCACGGGAGAGGCGGACGAATTCGACAATATAGAAGAAAACTTTAAGAAATTAGAACAGATTGTTTTAGCTAAAAAAGAAGCTTAAATAATTTATGTTTATATATTGTGTTTAAATATTTATGTCCATATATAAAAAACACTTGCTTTTTTGATGTTGTTTAAAAAGGGAGTTTAGCCGTGTTTAGAGCAGTTTTTAGCGTTAAGCCTACCGACAGTTTTATTATAGAAGAAATCTGGCGGTAGGCTTAATGTTAAAATCTGCATTTTGGAGTGTTTAGGGTCGTTTTTTGATATGGTTAAAAAATGGGTGTGTTTTTTTGTAATGGGTGTGAGGTAAAAAAAAGCCTTTTGGAGTGTTTGGAGCCGTTTTTGATATGGTAAAAATAAGTGAGTTTTTAATGTCGCCCTCATCTTCATTTTTATATATTGGAACAGATATTTTTATATGGTAAAATAAATGGTTTGAATATTAAAAACCTTGGGTTGCTTACAGTGGGAGCAAAAGAGCCCGAAACCCGCAAAAAACACAGCCGACCAAAAAACACATTAAGCCAACCGACAGCCGACCCCTTAAAACGGGAGATAAAGACCCGCAGACACATAAAAACACATTAAGCCAACCGACAGCCGACCACTTAAAACGGGAGATAACGGCCCCGCGACACATAAAAACACATTAAGCCAACCGACAACAAAAGAACAACAAAAGGACAACAAAAGGACAACAAAAAAAAACACATAAGCCAACCGACAGCCGACACCTTAAAACGGGAGATAACGGCCCCGCTACAAAAAAAAACACATAAGCCGACCGACAGATAAACAAATATATCTATTTTTTAATTTGTTTTTTCTATATATAAAATTATTAATCAAAATATATAACTTAATTTTCTAAAATGGCAAACATAGACCGCCCGCCGAATGAAAAAACTATAGAAGCAGACACAACGACGTATATTAAGTATTATCCATACATCAACAAAAACGGCAACATATTTTATAATAAATACACATACACGAAACCGAACAAAACACAGGAGAAGAAGCAGAGGGCTGACGACCGACCAAAAAAACTGGAACTGATAGCAACAATAAGAACAAAGCTAAGTGCAAATAACAAGAGCTTAAAAATAGCCAACTTAGAAACCATAAACAATATATTATAAATCTTAAATTAAAACAACTTCTTCTTCGTTGCAATCCTTTATAAACTTTTTTTAATAGGGTAATAACCGCATACCTGCTTTTATCTTGCTTAGCCTGTGTTTTAATTTCTACTATTAATTCATAAATACAATTTTTTTTTAATGCGGGCAGGTCTGATTTTTCGCACCTAATACTAATATTATTATTTTTTGAAGTATAAACGGGCAGATACGACCCGGGCAAGACATCCTCTAATTTTTTTTCTATTTTTGTTAATTAGTCGCACGTCTTCTTATCTATCGCCTCATTAGTGATAAAACACAAATTGCAGTAAATATCCTTAAGAAATCTAGCCGTAATCGTGTGGACATCACCCCCCGAAAGTAGATGATACCGCTGTTCGTGTCATGAATTTTCGTGCCTTAAATTCACGACATGAACTGCGATTAAGGCTTCTAGACATATCACACAGGTAATCAATACAGAAGGCCAAAAGCACTCAAAACGGCTACTACAAGCAACAGAAAAAATATATGACACATTTTTATTAAAAGTTATTACATAATGTATAATATGTCCGACCTCAAACAGAAGAGAGCAGAATATAGAAAAGAAAGAAGCAAACAAAAATATACTTGTGTATGTGGTAAGACCATAGGAATATACAGCAAATACACACACGAAAAATCAGATTTTCATAGAGATTTCTTCGCCGAGAAAGAGGAGGTAATGATTGGAGGTTATCCAGTTATACGTGTGTGTCGCAGAAATGATGACATAGAAAGATATTATAAAAATAAAATGTAAAATGATTTAAAGAAATAAATATTATTACCTATATATATTATGTGCGAATGAACAATCCTTCAACAAGCAGACAAGGAGATGAAAGAAATATATAACTCTCATTTTCCTGAAGCAAAAGCAGATGACTTATCTATTAAAATATTTACAAAACAAGAAATGACTAATAGATATGTCAAAGCATACAAATTTTGGAAAATACAAGCCGAGATTATAAGAGATAAAGAAGAAAAAGATATGAAAGACTTATATAAATTAAAAATATGTGCTATGGCCATTGAAAAATTGAATGAGAGAACTCCATTTAAAAAATATGTAAAATCAAACTCTGAATATTGGAAATTTCACAAAAAATATATTATTGTGGATATTGAAGAAACTCCTAACGGACTTCTATTAAGTGGAGCACCGAAATAAATAATTAATTTCAATCTAAAGAGTAAAATTATATTACTTATAATATACAATGGGCAGACACAAGAAGTATCTCACACTTGAAGATAGACGAAAGGCAAACAATGATAAAGCGATGGCTTATTATAACAGAAATCGCGATGAAATAAACAGAATGAGAAAAGAAAAACTTAAAGAAAGAAACAGGAAACTGGAAGAATATGAAAAAATGAAAGCAAAAGAAAAAGCAACAGAAAAAATGTAAAACTATTTTATATCTAAAGATAAGCATATATATTGATATATATATTGGTAAAACAATTTAATTATTTTCAATATTTTTATATTCCTGCTAATATAAAAGTAAAATATGCCACCACCATTACCACCTAGACCAACAAAAGAAAATGTAGAACTAGCGAAGGTAAGGGCGAACTTACGCGAAACAAAGACACGAGAGGCGGGACGACGAGAGGTAAAACTCGTTGAACTAAGACCAATACGAAACATAGGTATAAACGGCTTTTCATACCCCTTTAGAAATCTTGACATTAACTTTTATGATATGGATGCGATTGAACTAACAATTATGAGAGCAGTAAGAGATGTTAAAACCAGAGGTATGACAAACGAAGCAAGTATTCATATTAAGTTTGGTTATATAACGGATGTTGATGACAGCCAAAATAGTTTATTTTACAAATGGAAAACTTTCAATTCCGTTAAGTTGAAAGATATAGACGACCTATTTCGTGATATATATCTATACAACGAACAAAATCTTGAAGCCAGTGCTCACGGATATGAACGAATTATCCAATACATAAATATTCAAATTGTCCAAGAAGACGGAGGCGGATGCAATTCTTCAGGAAAGGATTTGAAAAATAAAACAGATGAAGGAATTCATATTAATCCAAGGAGTAAGGATAATAATTGTTTCTTCTATGTTGTCAAGAATATATTAAACCTTCCTTTGGAGGGTAAATCAAAACTTAATAAAAAAGTATGTAATGATATTAGAAAAGAATTTAAACTTGAAACTAATTCTTACATACCTTTATCGGTTGGTTTTGAAATATAAAAAAAATATTGTATTGAAGGTAAGTATTTTGAAATAACTGATGCGACAACGAAACAGACTTTCAAAAACTTTGAAGACCCTTTAATTACTGCGGATGTGCTTTGTTATCTTCTTAAAGGACATTATATAAGTTTTATAAAAAGAAACAAAAATAAGTGCCCCAATTGTCTGAGGGAATATTTCAATAATCACACTTGCAATAATAAAAGGATTACATATGCGAAGGCTAAACTTAGAGAAAAAGAAAAACAAGTAAGGTCTTTATTAACTAGATTTGATGAAATGAATTATAACAATCAAGATGAGGTTTTTCATTATGACCTTGAGACTTTTACAAACCTATACGAATTGCACACCCCATACATAGCGGGCTATACAATTGCAGATATTGGTTTTAAATATGTCGCTGGCGATGATTGTATTCCCAAACTTCTTGATATAATTTTTAAATTCGCTGAAGATTTAGCAAAAAGAAAACCAAAAGCAAAATTATATGTTAATGCCTTTAATGGTTCAAAGTTTGACCACTACTTCCTTCAAAAAGAATTTATCAAAAGAAAAATTAAAGACACTCCATTGATTAATAATGGAGCCATTATCTCAATGGAATACAAAAACATAAAATTCTGGGATATGTGCAAGCACACTGAAGGAAGCCTTAAAAAGAACCTCGAAACATTGGGCTGTAATGTTTCAAAAGGAGACTTTGACCATAGTAAAGCGAAACGATGGGAAGAAATGGATGAAGAAACCAAAAAAGAATGTTTAGAATATTTAGAGAAAGATGTTATGGGGCTTAAGGAACTCCACGACACACTAAATAGACAAACATACGAAGAGCACAAAACAAACTTAACCGCTTTTATCTCTACTTCGTCTCTTACATTCAATTTATGGAAAAAGAGGATAGATGGAAAATACATCATTCAATTACCTACCATAAAACAAGAAAGAGACTTTAGAAAGGCTGTGTATGGTGCTAGAACTTATCCAAGCAAAAGGAGGTTTATCTCAGAGCAATACCAAAAATACTTAAGTGGCGAAATTAAGTTTGATGAGATTGTAGATTATCTTATTGATGCGGATGTCGTCTCACTTTATCCAACCGCAATGCTTGAATTATTTATGACTGGTGAAATAAAAGAGTGCGAAGGAGAAATGAAGGAAACTTGGTATATATAATGTTGATTACATATCACCAAAAAACCTTTTACACCCGCGAGTGCCATTCCGCGATAGCAAAGGATGCTTAAAGTGGGAACTAAAAGATATGAAAGACCAATGGCTCACGAGTGTTGATATTGAAGATATGTTAGAACTTGGATACGAAGTTAAAATTAATCGCGGATACTACACTGAAGAAGCAGAACCAGTATTCAAAGAATATGTCTCAGAGTTATTCAAGAAAAAAGAAAACTCAAAGAAAGGCACACCGCAATATCTACTCGCCAAGTTGTTTATGAATGCTTTATACGGAAAGACAATCCAAAGACCAATTAACTCTGTGAGTAAATACATAACAAAAAATCACGAGTATTGGAAATTTTGGGCGAAGAATGTTATAACCGATATTGAAAAGTTTGACGAAGCAAACGGAGAATTATGGCTAATCACTGGTATTCCTAGAGACGAGAAAGAAAAGGAAGAAAAAATTACGAAACCCACACATTATGGAGCCTTTATATTAGCATACAGCAGGCGAATTATGTATAAGTATATGACCGAGGCTAACCCAGACAATACCACAGACAAAGATTATTATTATACAGACACGGACAGCATTCAATCACATGTGCGACAAATTGAAAAAATAAAAAGGTTTAGAGATGTTTCAATAGGAGGGATGAATGATGATTTGGGCGATGGTAAGATAATAAGGGGTATATGGGTAGCACCAAAATTGTATATGTTGGAGTATGTTAAGAAAGGCGATGAGCAAGGCAAGACACATTTCCACTTTAGAGGAAAAGGATTGGACTTGAAGAAATTAAATTCTACTGCTTATGAGTTAATGGACAATGGAGAAAGTTTAACAAATACAAGAGACTTCATAATGAAGAAAATCCACACTACTAGAAACAGCAAGCAACAGCACATTGAACACTTTAGCATTCAACACCAAAAGAATGTTGTAAAAGTTGTAAATAAGACGAGATGGTGCGGACGAGATTTCTATACTGATAATGATAGCATTCCGCGATGATATCAAAGACATTAGAAGCGAGTGAGAGTGTTGTTGATAAATAGTTAATTAATTAATTTTTTATTTTTTATATCCTATAGTATATACTAATGTCTCTCAAGTCTCTCGCGGAAAAATTTAAAAAACTTTCTATTAATAATAAAACATTTACTTTGGATGATATCAAGAAAGTTATTGATGGGCATGTAAGTGAATATAAATCTGAAAGTAAAAAACTTCAAGAACAAGGTTTGCTAGCTATTGGAAAATATAAGGGCAAGTCCGTCGCCGATGTCGCTGTATTTGACAAGCAATACTTAATATGGTTGAACAAGCAACCGATGATGGTAAACTATCAAGAACTCAAAAAAGAAATTGTTAAATATATTCTATAATCACACTACATTCTCCTTTAAATTTATTTCTTTTTTATTATTCTTAATATCGCTTTTTCTCTATGAAAATTGTTAAATTGTGTATAGTGTGGCTCTTTTAGAATTTCCATAAAGTCTTCTCTTTCTTCTGTTTCTACATTGCGATAATTTAATTTATTCTCTCTTAAATATCGGTCTGTAATTTCTTTAAACTTTATTTTTTCAAAGTGATGGTCAACATGAACGTTTTTTCTATCGTGTATTTCTTTTGTTATTTCACATATATATTTAGGCTCAATGAAAATATCTATTACCATTCTATTTAAATATTCTTCTATTTGATTTTTTATAGTATTTCTACACGCACCATTAAATTTGGTCTTGGTGTATCTCTTCATTTGTTTATCTTTATTTACCCCAATGTAATTAATACAATTATACCACGAAAATGCTTTTTCTCCTATACGAAAGTGCTTACTACCATATCCATTATTTTCAACATCAATTTCACAATTTATCAAATATTCAAATTTCGTCTTATATTCAGGATGATTAATTATAATACCCTTAATAAAATTACTATCAATTTCATTTAACTTTTCATTGTGATTATATTTGCTGACAATATTTCTTATATATACTATTATTTCTTTCTTTGTTTTAAACATTACACCGCTTAGTATATACAACATACTATATACTTCTAAAATAAATTAATAAAAAATAATATTAATAGTATATCAATGACCGACCTGAGCACCAAGCAGGACTACTTGAATGAAATTGAAAAATGGAACATTGACAGCGAAGTTAAGAAACCCACTATTAAATGGACTAAACCCGATATTGTTTCTTTCTATGAGCAATACAAGCCCAATGTTGGGATTTCCAACATAGACGATAATGTTAAAGTAGTAATTCCGTCCAATGTTGATTTGCAAGATAAATCAACATTTGCTATAACGGACGAAGAGCAGAGCACTCCTTTTACGACTGCAGATTTAAAAGAAACGGGGATTAACGAAATAAAGGCTAATGTAGAAATCTCAAACAAGTTTGAGATTGGAGAGATAACAAAGAAAGAAGAACAACAACACGAAGCAGACATTTTTCTTCAATATGGTAAGTATAAAAAAATGAAAATTGAAGATGTTGCTAAGATTGATAAACCATACCTTGAATATTTAATTCAACAACCTTATTTTAATAACAAAGATGCGGTAAAAAAATATTTGTGATTGATATTTTAGAAATTAGACTTTGATTTTTTTCTACAAGTGATTTAATTCATTATGACATTTTATAACCCATTTTAAATGATATGTAGAATGTTTATGTCTTTTTCTATGTTGATAGACAATCTTTCTTCCACAAAGGCATTCAACTTTTTTTAAATTATATTCTCTTAATCTTTCCTTATGAATTTCTTTGTATTGTCTATTGTATTCTTTTTTATTCTGATTACACGGGACTGAGATACCAGTTTTAAAATTATCGTTTATACACTTTGTGTGTCTTATCCAGTATCCTTCTCTCTGTTCTAATTCAAGGTGGCTATCACAAGGGAAAGCCTCAATCAATTCAATCCTATAGTCGTTCCTTTCTATAATTGAAAACGAATAAGTGTAATTTGTCTCACCTCGTTTATACTGATTAAAATTGTATGTGTGAGATTTAACTCTCTGCTCTAATGTTTTAATCGTGCTTCCGATATACACCTCACCTGTTTTATTACAGATAAGTTTGTAGATTTTTCCATTTTGATATTTGTTGTAGTTCATTTTATATAATGGTTGGAGTTTATGTTTAATATAAAAATACTCCGTCCATCCATCCACATCAATGGTCTTCTATAAAGTTCGCGATTGCCGGCCCGGGGGCTAATCGTCTTCGACCTGGTGCCAGAAGGAACTTGAGTTAACCCTCTTCTACTGCCACATCAAACCTAACAAGCTCTCTGCCTCTGTACTTTTGCTCACAATGCAATGTACAAGTCTTGGGGACACTATACATGTAAAAAGAAAATACTTTTGCATTGCATCGCTTCGTATTGCTGCTACAAAAGACACCCCCTCTAAACTCCTTTGTTTTTCTTGTTGCTAGCACTTCGAAGGATAGAAATGCTAGCCTGAGCCTGTAATGATCTACAAACATCATCTACCATCAGATGCTTCTATTCTGCTGTTCTCTTCCACTGAGCACATACAACTGTGGGATGGCGATGACTTGGGTGAACTCCTACTCCACACGTCCTTGGCGAAGGTGTTTACATTGCTCCTTTTGCTTCTTTCTTTCCTTCTTTCTTAATTCTTCACTGTTTCTTTCTTCTTTCTTCTTTCTTTCTTCTTTCTTCTTCTTTCTTCTTTTTCTTCTTTCTTCTTTGTTGTCTCTTTTTATCATTTTTCTTTCGTCTCGCTTCTTTCTCTTTAATTTCCTTTCATTTACACATCGGTGATAGTTTTTCTTGTATTTTTTCCAACTTCTTTATTACTCTTAAGCTTTCTGTGTGACTTCTTGCTTGCTTTCTTTCTTTTCTTTTCTTTTCATTTTTTTCTTTTCTTTTCTTTTCTTTGATTTTCTAGCTGTCTCAGAAGAAGGCTTTCACTCCTGGAAGTAAAAGACACCGCATGGATTGGGAGACTAGCGCGTAGCTTCCTTGTCAGATCGCAGGTTTAAGCGGAGATACAGAGTGACAAAAGAGCAATTTGATACTATTCTGTCTCGGCTCCGACCAGAGCTAGAGGTGGCGTGTGCTAACGCTCACTGTTATGCGAGTGTGGCACCTGAGTTACAACTATCTATGACCTTGCGTTTCCTTGCGGGGGGGGAGTTACTTGGACATTGCTGACTTACATGGAGTTGGAGAAAGTACTTTTTATAAATGTTTATGGCGCGTTATTTTATTGTTGAATCGTGACAGTCTGCTGGGTGAGTCTATGAAATTTCTAGATGAAAGTGAGTTTGAAAGTCTGGCCGCTGGGTGGCAGTCTCTATCTTCTGTGCCTCACATTTTCGATGGTTGCCTTCTCGCTATCGATTGCATTATTTTCAAGATCCCTTGTCCTCAGCCTCATGAAGTTCCCAATCCTATAAAATATTTCTGCATGTAAGATTCTTTGCATGCCTCATGTACTTTCTAATAATAATAAGGATAAAATATTTATGCAGGAAAGGCTACTTCGGCATCAATACACAGCTAGCGTGCGGACCTGATCTCCGATTTCGTTGGGTTGACGTGAGATGCGCGGGTTCGACGCATGATCAGCTTGCGTATACAGTTAGCGGTCTTGACGACATGTTAAAGAGACTTCCTCTCAAACATTACCTCGTTGGTGACAATTGATACATTCCTCATGAATATTTGCTGGATCCTTACAAAGGCAAATTCATCCGCAGAATCGATCCTTACAAAGACTCTTTTAATTTCCATTTATCTCAGCTTCGCATACATGTGGAGCGAGCGTTTGGAATGTTTACTGCTCGATGGGATATTTTGTGGAAGCCGATCAATACATCTTTCGCTGGCACACTTGCAATTCTTACTTCTTGCTTTCGTTTGCATCATTTTTGTGTAGAGTCTTCTCACAGAATTGAAAATAGTTCACAGTTTGGACATATACAGGTGGCTGATGAGTATGGAAGACTTATTGATGACTTTGATGTTAAGGATCTCCTCACCGCAAATCCTGCCAGCTCAGCTCGTAATCAATTATGTCTCAGACGTGAAACTATGGTAGCACAATTGCGCGTAGAGGAGATCCTGCTGCCGAACACAACTTCGGAGAACAGGAACAAACGTCGCCGACTCAATTTAGATGATGAAAACTAATAATAATTTTTGTAGTATTAATATACAATAAAACATTATTTCTGCTAAACAGTTAAAAATATTCATTACTCCGCCGCTCTATTCTTGAAGCTTCATCGTGATCATGAATCTTACTAATATTTTACGCAAACACTAGTTTAGTAAAATACTTATCACCCGGTAGAATCTGAATGTGAAGTGGAAGAGATGTAATAAAAATGATTTTAATATTAAACGAGATCCAACTGCGGCGGCTGCTGCTGCGGCTGAGAGTCACTCGCGGCAGAAGTCTCACTCCCGCTGCTCGCGGCTGCTTCTGCTGCTACTGCGGCTGCTGCGGTCAATGTTATTTTATAAAAATTTGCAGCTGGTACGTATTTCAAAAATAAGAGGACCCACACTTGTGGGTGGCGGTCCTGTCACCGCCCACCACAAAAGTTTTTATTATTATTATAGATTCTGATAGAGCTTGGCTTGAAAAGTCGATTGCCACTTTCCCCGATGAAAACGGACCAGCCAATTTTGCAGGGGAAAGCCGCAAAGTTTGGCTGTTAAAAAAACACAGAATCCTGCCACCACAAAAATCATTAGTTTCCTGCCACCTGGCTCCACCAGGTGTGATACAGTCGAAAAATACAACACATAGTGACATTTCTGCATTAGCTTTTTCGTTCGAATCACTCTGTATTTCGACCATATCAACTGGTGGCATCAGTGAGTAGAAAAATAGAGAAACAACTTGGAAAGTTGTGGTTGTGGAAAGGTTGTGATTGTGGATAGTAAATGCAGTTTTTGGTCCGGACCGGCCGAGAGACTTATGCTAATATGCACCATCCGCGCGGGACAAAATAGCAAAAGGGTTGTTTCAGGACTATCGTAGAATTTTAGTAATTACATGAATATATATATATATATATATTATATATATATATATATAGCTGGTTATTTTTCATATTAGCATTCGCCGACGTCGACTGTTATTAATAATTATTGATTTCATACTGATAATTTTTATTTCTCAAATATTATTATTAATATATAATGAAATTAGTTCAAGGCTGAAGATATTATTTAATAATTTATGATCTACATCAACATCATTATTAATATCGTATAAGTACTGCAACTAAGCTATCCTACGTCTCCAGTGGAGTTAGGCAATATAGCAACACTGTAACTAAATTACTACCCCTTACAATGTAATTCACACTGTAACTATTCAAGTTCGCACGAATAATGACCACTACGCAATATGAAGATTCATATATGTATATGTAAACGTCAATACAATACTATATGTTAAACACAGGGTCATGAGCACAACCAATCAAAATCGTCATGACTTAGATGCTTCTTACATACAAACTTAACCTCAAGTTCACTTTCTTCTTCTTGTTCTTCTTCTTCTTCTTCCTTTTCCACTTCTGCTTTGGAATTTGAAACCTGATCAGCATCACTGTCAGATTCCGGCAACGATCTAACTCTTTTCTGTGCCCTCGAACTGGGCTCCACAGCATTTTTTTTCTTTTTCTTTTTCTTCTCTTTCTTGATGTCTTCAAAAGCCTCATCCATTTCTAGTTCCCATTATTCCTTCTGCTTCAGTAAGCGTCGCCTTTTTGTTGGGTCCTGCTCGTTTGATAGCATATTGTCGATGCTGATGAGATTTTTTTGTGCAGTTGAGTAATTATCCTGCAACGCTTGGCCATCCATCTTCACGGAATGTTTTACCAGAAAATCATGGATGAGGATGTCGGTATTCTTGCCTTTACTGCTCTTCTGGTTAGATGGAAGAGCAGTCGGACCTGCGGCTGATGGATTTATGAGCTGATCGTAGACTTCCGGCACGACTGTTAACAGGCTTTGGGAGAAAGTGTCTCTGAGATTATGCACCCACCAATACAAGTAGCAGATTTGTTGTTCTGCGCGACGTGGTGATATGCAACGTAAAAACTGCGAGATATCTGGTTGTTCCTGTCCGCTCTCCTGATATTTACCCTGGGAAGCGGAGTTTGCGCTGATTAGAATGTTCAGCATCTGTCGCAGTTTCACAAATTTCTCTTTGATTTTCGCGATTGGAAAACCACGAGGTGGGATAGTTGACATGTCCGATGGGTTGAGCTCAGTCAATTTCATTGCAAGCAGTGACTCTGTGGGGAAATCTCTTATGTCCTCTGGGGACTCTCCCGCTTGTATTCTGTCTGTGTCTTCTAGAACAATAATCTGAGGCTGAAACTACATACATGCATATTATATATATATGTATATATATATCCTTCTTCTCTCTCTCTCTCTCTCTTTCTCTCTCTCTCTCTCCCGCTCTCTCTCTCTCTCACACACACACACACATACACACACATAAAGGTAAAGAAAGTACTTTAGTATCAGCGATTAAGCGGTTCAGAGCTTGGTAAAAGCTATCCATGCCATGGTTGTTCGCGTCGAGGTCATCACGGGCCGGAGCTTGGCATCTATTACATCCAGCAGATAACGTAGTTTTATTCATCTATATCTAACTAACTATCTATCTATCTATCTATATGTCTATCTATCTATCTATCTATCTATCTATCTATCTATCTATCTATCTATCTATCTATCTATCTATCTTGTTTAATTTATGTATATGTATACATATTACGCTTCTTCGAATATGCGTTGAACTTCTTCACTTTCCAGCGCCATAACCATTCTCGCCCAGACGTGCTTCGTGAAGCGAGCCTTGCACAAAATAAGAACAACAATTAGTACGAGTTGGATAATAAACAAACAGAAAAACATAGAGACAGAGACTGAACAGAAAGTTAAGTGCTTACGTTAGCGTCAGTAGCCATTGCAGCGCGTGAACTGTCCATGCAGAGTGGGGGAGGCGGTAGCTAAGTACATATACTGGTATTGTGTGTCTGTGTGTGTGTGTCAGTGGGGGGGGGGGGGGGTGTGGACCGCTGTATTCTTGAAGGAGGAGGAGAGTGAAAGTGAAGTGAATCAAGGATGTAATAATTGATGGGACGATCTTGCCAGTGGGTTTGTGTGTAATTATTGTTACATTGTCCTGTTCGTCCCAGGCGCGCAGGAACTGAATTAATCAGACAGCACCGAGGCATCCTTCGTGATGAATCTTGCCTTCTGCGTCCTTGACTTTCTTGCCAATAATAGCGCTACCGTGAATTCCCCGGATTTTCCTGAACTCACAAGCCAACTCCGCATTCTTGCGATGGATTTCTTCCCACCCCTTTGGCCCGATAGGTCTGTATTTGACACCAAAATATTTCTCCATGGCTTTCGTCCCAGTAAGTGTGTGCTGCCCTTCCGTTATCATCTGATCAATTTTGTTAGAATACTCTTTATGAACGCGGTGGTTGAGAGTGCTCTGGCTCTCATCTTCCTCTGGTTTTGAAACACGTTCGAATTCAGGGGAGGAAGGAGAAAGCGGATGAGCAGGAGTGACCAGAGACGACGATAACGTGGATGAAGAGGAGGAGGAGGAGGAAGAAGAAGAAGAAGAAGAAGAAGAAGACCAAGAAGACGAAGAAGACCAAGAAGAAGAAGAAGAAGAAGAAGAAGAAGAAGAAGAAGAAGAAGAAGAAGAAGAAGAAGAAGAGGAAGCAGCAGCAGCAACAGCAGCAGCAGCAACAGTAGTAGTAGTAGTAGTAGTAGCAGTAGGAGTAGTAGTAGTAGTAGTACTAGTACTAGTACTAGTACTAGTAGTAGTAGTAGTAGTAGTAGTAGTAGTAGTAGTAGTAGTAGTAGTAGTAGTAGTAGTAGTTGTAGTGGCCATGGAAGAAGAAGAAGAAGAAGAAGAAGAAGAAGAAGAAGAAGAAGAAGAAGAAGAAGAAGAAGAAGAATAAGAGGAAGAAGAGGAGGAAGAAGAAGAAGAAGGAGGAGGAGGAGGAGGAGAAGAAGAAGAAGAAAAAGAAGCAGAAGAAGAAGAAGAAGAAGAAGAATTGAAAGGTTTTTTTTTCTTTTGATTTTGCTGTTCGCGATATGCCAGGTAGACTTGACCCTTAGCCTTACGTGGAAGCAGTCTTCCAGTGTCAACAATACCATATTATCCACTGGCATACGCTCAGGACGATGAAGGCTTTCATCTACATAAATAAATAAATTAAGGAACAAAAAGAAGAAAGAAAGAAAGAGAGAGAGAGAGAGAGAGAGAGTGAAAAAGAGAAAGAAAGAAAGCAAGAAAGCAAGAAAGCAAGAAAGAAAGAAAGAAAGAAAAAAGAAAGAAAGGAAGAAAGAAAGAAAACAGCAAGAAAGCAAGCAAGCAAGAAAAAAAGAAAGAAAGAATTCGAAAGAAAGAAAGAAATTAGTACACACACACATTCTGACATTATCATGTACATAAACAATGTGACACTATCAAATGTCATAGATATAACAAAAACATATCTATGATTCTTAATACACACAATTACACAACAAGTTCCGTGACTAGAGTCACAAAGATATGTACATTCGTAATGAGTCTAGTGAGTACGCAGGTAGGCAGTGACACGTTTTTTTAAAAAGAATTTCACTAGTAATTTCGAAATTAATTTATAAAGTTAAGAATTCGAAAGAAGAAAGAAAGAAAAGATAAAAGAAAGCAAGAAAGAAAGAAAGAAAGAAGAAAGAAAGAAAGAAAAACAAAAATAAAAATGTAAGAACCATGCATGACTGCTGCGTCCTTGTCTGCTTGCTTTCTTTCCTAAAGAGCCAAACATGATTTTATGTAGGTTTCCAAAACCTCCGTTTCAAATCGTTGGCGTCGTCTATTTTTTTGTGGCACTGAACACACCAGAACTCCATTGAAATGCGTCAAACGATCCAAGAGTATCTCCCGCCTTGTGCTTGGAGAAAATCAAACGAATTCGAACCAAGAGTCTCTCCCTGCTTGTAGTAGTAGTAGTTTAATAGGAAAGCAGTTTGTGCTTGGAGAAAACCAGTTTCCAATGGAGCAAGTGCCACCACAGTATGGGCTATTTCCTTGGGCTTCGTACCTTTCCACGCAAATTTCGGTTTATCACTGGGCTAATTCAATTAGCCCAAAAAAATCAACCCGTATAGAACGGGCCTAAAAAACCAGAAAACAAAAAAAAAAAAAAAAAAAAAAAAAAAAAAAAAAAAAAGCGACAGTATCAGCTAAAGAAAGATGGTGACTCGAGGTGAGACATCAAAACCACTTGATAACTTCCATAGCACTTCTGCACGACGACTGGAGACCAGCCCAACCAACGAAGACAACAACAGCAACGCCGACACCAAAAGGCAGACTTCGACAAACGCAGGAACTTCGACAAATGGACTAACTTCCTCACACCTCCAACCTCAACCCTCTCTCACAACTACATCTCACTCATCTCACACTCACATTCAACAACATGCTATACCTGCTATCACTATTAATACTGCATCTGCTTCCAGCACAGGTGTGAAAAGGAAGCGCACTGCCTCCGTTCTGCTGTCCTACCCAGCAGCCGACCAACCCATCCACCCTTCATCTCAGAAACCGAAGGCAGCGGCACCTGCATCCAGAAAACGCAAAGCCGACGGAATTGAACGACGGGGACGACCTAAGGGATCGACTAAAGCAGCTAGTCAAGCCAAACGTGCAGCACTGGCGAATAACACCTCCCTCTCTAGCCCTGCACACACCTCTACAGCTGCCGCTATCTGTTCTCTCTCCCTTAGCACACACTCCACTCACAGCACACCTAGCAACCCTCTTCATCTCTCTATCACTCCGTCTAATTCTCCCCCTCATTCTCCTATTATTTCACCTCTCTCTTCTCCCATTCTTGTACCTTCTCCTCGCCCTGCACCTTGGGTTCATAATAATCCCTTATATGACGACCCCAATGCATGGGCAACCACTCAACCTCTGCCTCCCTCACCCTCTAACAATGTTACACTATCTATTCCTCTCTCTTCATCTCTATCTCAGGCAACAACTCAAGAAGAAGCCGAATTGCAGGAGCCCGAAGCCGATACACACTCTACCCATCTCTCTCTCTCTCCTCTGCTATCCCAACCACCTGCCTCACCTGCTATAAATGAAAATAAACATGCACCTCCAGCATTGCATGCTGCTTCACCTTCACTATCACTTACACCTGCCTCACCTGACTCTTCACATGCATCACAACACATGCCTGACACTGACCCTCGATCTGGCCCTGACATACAGACAGGCACTACTATCCTTGACATGTTTCCATGCATTGCAACACACCCCACGTAGATTACCTGTTGAATTACAACGAATCTATCAAACCTCTGCACACAACAATATCATCAAACCGCTTGCTAGTGCTCTGAGCAGGTGGGATGCAGGCGTTGCTGATGACGCTACCCTGCACAACGCTATCCTCGCCTTCCTAGCCTTCCCATCACTAGCACTTCAAATGTCCAAACGAAGACCGAGGAAGAAGCTTGAAGCTCAGCTGCAACGCCTCAGCATGCCATCATCAATCACCTCCGCCATGCCGGCCCCTCCTGCTGATGATGACCGGCAGCCAAACCTTGATATAAAGGAACGGCTGATCAGGAACATCAAACGCATCACCAAGGGTAACAAGACCCATAAATCCGATAAGATTACAAACCTGGATGCGCCTGCGGATATAACTGATTCCAAAGTACAAGAAAAGCTTGCTCATAAGCTGCTGAAGCGAGCTCCTAGCTCAAACAGCAGCGCTTTACCAAGCCCACCTAGCGTGGTATTGGTAAAAATTGAAGATGCTAATGTACGTGCAGCCATATCCCAGCTCCAGCGCGATAATCTTAGAGACATTTATGGATGGACGCCCAAGCTCTTCCTATATCTTCTCGACGATCCTAACAGCAAGGATTGCCTCATCAGCCTACTATCTCACCTTGCACACAACAACATTCCTGCAATGACGAGACCCCACCTACGTGTCAGAGACGGCATGGGAAAGTGGTACAACGAAAAGAAAGAAAAGTTGCTGCCACTCTCGTGGGGATGTAGCCTCCTTACTATCGTCGATCGCGCCATTACTATCAAGCATGATCGAGCGCCAGGACAAGATACGCTCTTGCACCGTACACAATACGCTGTAGGCTTGAACGGAGGATCTCAAGCCGCTATCCTCACCATCCAGTCCATCCTCTCCTGCCCAGCAGCCCCTTCCCCAGCCTGCATTGTCTTGGATGCAGAGAATTTCTTCAACAGCAAAGAAAGGAAAGCAATGCTTCAAGCTGCCTACAATCAAGAGAAGCTTAAGTATCACTACGGCTGTATCGACCTACAATATGGCAATGATGCGGAATCATGGATTGTCTACAAAGATTGGTCAGGGAAGCCATACATTGGCATGGGCCACAACGATGGCTGTAATCAAGGCTGCTCTCTATCAATGGCACTGGCATGCAACTCCATGATTGGCCTTACGGAAGAAGCACTTGAGGGTACGCGAGCAGAGTGTATATCGTATGCAGACAACTTTCACTTCGTGGGTACCGATGCGGAATCAGTCGTCGCTGCCACCAAGAAGTTCATTGCTAATAAGCCTTATGATCTCAACTTCAACATTGAATGCATCCTCTGGCCGTCACGCCATCCACCGCCACAATCACTTATCGATTTTGCTACGGAACATGGGAAACCAATCAAGCACGGGTGGACGAAGATGCTCAAGGGCGTAATTGGTGACTTCAAGGACGACGAATGGAAGCAAGAGATGATGAACGAGATATCTAAGGACGTATTATCCAAAATCTTACCTGTCTTTGACGCTCTCAAAGATGAGAGAATGGAACATCAAATTGCATACCACACTTTATCCAAAACATTGCCCAGCTATCTTGTTCATCTCATGCGCACCATCCCCACATCTCTCTTCTCAATCATCATCAACCAGATCGATCATTACACGCACGACACATTCTTGCATGTCTTTGGTGTAGATGCAGGTGCCTTTCACTCGCTACCTGATGACGTGCAGAACTCAGTTCGTGCTCAAGCCTGCCTGCCTGTACACTCATGTGGCTTCGGATTGTCTGATGTTAAGGCTCTTGCCCCCATCGCATACGCTGCATCACTTGCAGACGCTGCACCCAGGATTTGGGCCGCGCTTGAGATAGTGAATCCTAGCTATGCTGCATCCGTTTTGAATGCTGATAATAAGTATCATCCTAACCCTCTCCCTCTCTTCTTAGAAATCTGTCCTACTCTGGATCGACTGCGCGCTCAGGCGAGTGACAACCCAGTTACAAAGCACTCGGGCGGCATCAACCTCTCCATCCCCATCACCACTCTACCCCCTTTGTGATGACTTTACTTCTCTCTCGTTCCCCTCATGTATACAACACTATGCTCTGCCCTCCTCTCCATGCCTATCTGCTCGTGCCGATATTGATAAATATGCTCTACGTTTTTGCAAATTACAAAAATGCTTTCTTGCTCAGCACAACTTTCAGCGATTTGAGAACTGGTGAGCACGTGACGTCCCCGACGTTGAACGAGCACGTCAGAACGCTCTACTTGCTGAAGGCGCTAACATTGCCCTTACATGCCCACCCATCCACAGATACCTTGTACTTCAAGATCAGGCATGGGATCTCATGGGACAAAGGCGTGCCGGCCTCGTCGACCTATCAAAAGAACGGCCACCCGACCCAGGACCTTATGCTTGCTGCGAATGCAAAGCTACCTTCCTCACTCTCTCTGCACTTGAAACACACACTGACAACACATGCACACACAAGCGCGGTTCTGCTGCTAAGCTCAAGCATGATGGCCTTGTAAAGCTATTGTATGAGGACGTTTCAAAGGTAGGTGGGATGAACGCAAAGCTCGAGCCTCGTTACTACAATGAAGAGAAACGATGGATCGACCTCGCTGTTTTCACCTCTGCGAATACTACCTCTCCGCTACAGCTTGACACTGATCTTGCAGTCACCAACCCTATCGCTCCATCCTATGTCGAAGATACCATTCGCGACGTGAATGCTGCCATCGAGAAGCGTGAAACCGAAAAAATCAACAAACACGCGGAAGGATGTAAGCAGGCTGGCGCGGAATTCATCCCCTTTGTCATGTCTAGCTTCGGTGGATTTGGAACGCATGCTCAAGTCTTCATGAGGAACATCGGTGAGCAGGCAGCATTCTACATGCTATCGATCTACAGTCCGCAAGCGTACGCTCTACGGATCAAGACTATTCTTCACTTTGCAATCCATCGCTGGAATTACATCAACTGGATGCATCAACTCAGGAAGTCCAACTGCCTACATCCGCACAGACTCCCACAGCACAAGAGACGGGCTATCAGCCTCGCATCTGCTTTCCCATACAGGGAATCGCGTCGATTTGAGTAATTAGCTTTTAGCTATAGTTAGTTTAAATTATGAGCACTCTGACTAGAACTATTAATATTTATGAATTAGTTTCTATTATTTGTACAACGTTTTATTATTATTAAAATATTTTTTGTGAAAAAAAACACCACTTTTTCCTTCTGTCCTTTCCCCCTCTCTTTTTACCGTAAGCAAGGTTCATATTTCTTCTCTTGTTTCTTGTTTCTTCTCTTATCTCTCTATACTTCCCTCTCGTTATTGTTGGTTTTTGCCTTTGCTTGTGTGTGTTTCTGTTATGTTGTGTTCTTTCTTAGCGGCTGTTCATCTTGGCTTCCTATTGTCCTCCCTTTGTGTTTGGCTTGTTACGTTTGTTGCCTCTCCTTGTTATTTGTGGCTTGTGGAGACCTTTGTTGGTTGTGGGGTGGGGCTGTGTGCGGTGCGATTTGGCTCGACCGGCCTGTGGTTGCATGTCTGAAGCATTGCCAGGCTTGAGCCTGTCCTTGAGGATTGCAGCACACGGCACATTCGCGTCGCCTCTGGCCACGTCGAGCCTTACTACGCACTGTTTTTGCCTGTGTCTGTTTGTTTTCTTTGCTATTGCTTTTGTTTTTATTAGCCTATATTTTACCTCTGTTTGCTCTCCTTTCTACTCTGTCTCATTTTATTTTTGAGTTTACTAAGTTCAATACACAAATTATTAAAATTCTAAGTGGGATATATATATATATATTATATATATATATATGTTATGTATGCTTGTATATATGTATGTATGTATGTATGTATGTATGTATGTACTTGTATGTCTATATGTACATATGCACGTATTTATGGTATGTATGTCTGTTATGTATATATGTATATGTATGTATGTATGTATATATATGTATGTATGTATGCATGTATGTATGTCTGTATGTCTGTATGTCTGTATGCATGCATGTATGTATGTATATAATAATGTTTGCATGCTTGTATGTATGTATGTATGTATGTCTATATGTGTGTATGTATGTTATGCATCCATGCACGAATGTATGTATATACATGTATGCACATTGTGTGCACATTGTATGTACATTGTATATATATAGTATGTATGTATGTATGTATGAATGTATGTATGTATGTATGTCTGTATGTATATATGTTTGTATGTATGTATGTATGTATGTACGCATATATATATATATATATGTATTTATGCATATATATGTATGTATGTACGTATGTTTGTATGTTTGTATGTATGTATATATGTTTGTATGTATGTTATGTGTATGTATGTATGTATGCTATGTATGTATGTGTGTATGTATGTATGTATGTCTGTATAACGTGTCATGTATGTATATATGTATGTATGTATATATGTATGTATGTATGTATGTGCATATAAGTATGTATGTTTGTATGTATGTATGCATGTATATACGTATGTATGTATATTGTATGTATGTATGTATGTATGTGTGTATGTATATATATGTTACATTGCATAAGTATGAATGTATATATGTATGTATGTATATTTGCATGTATGTATGTATGTCTGTATGTATGTATATATGTATGTATGTATGTATATATGTATGTATGTATGTATATATGTTTGTATGTATGTATGCATGTTATATATGTTATGTGTGTATGTACGTGTACATGTATTTATGTGTATTATATATATGTGTATATGTATATGTGTTTATATATATATTTTCTCTATATATGTATATATGTTAACGTTGTATGTATGAGTTTTTGTTTATTTATATTTATTTTGCACATATGGTTGTGTACTTGCGGGGTGCTATGTGGGGGAGGGATGCATGTTTTGGCCTACAATGGTAGTGAGATTAGTATGTCTCGGGTATGTGGTCCGTATTCAATGGGCTACATGCCCGAGGCGTGCTAAGCTCTTCTTCCTTGTATGAGCCTTACGTGCATCCTTCCCTCCATAAGTACTCATAAACACTAGGGGGGTCAAGGATCCGGGCAACTAAACGCTTCGGGCATTTAGACCATTATATGGCCAGCTTCTTACCTGCGATATATCGATCTTCTACTATTTGAGCTTTCGCATGTTTTCATCCTTTCCTCATATGTCTCCTCCTGCTCTTTGCTTGCTTTGCCTGCGTCTGTTTGTTTTCTTTGCTATTGCTTTTGTTTTTATTAGCCTATATTTTACCTCTGTTTGCTCTCCTTTCTACTCTGTCTCATTTTATTTTTGAGTTTACTACAAGTTCAACACACTAATGATTAAAATTCTAAGTGGAGAAAAAAATGAGCTTGTACTGTTGTTCCTTGGAACCAGAATTCTTTTGAATTAGGCTCTTCTTTTTTTCTATCGTCTCTTTCTCATTAAACCTTACTTACTGTAAAAAAAAAAATTAAAAAAAAATCTTCTTATCTTTGGTATTGATCTACCTGCCCTCCTTAACCTTCATCCCCTTTTTTCTCTCATCCTTCTTCCTCCCCTTTGCCTTCCATTATCCTGCGTTGCAATTTTTGCAAGCGTGTTTTCCATTCTCTCTCCCTTTTTGAACTACATGCAGACAATGGTTGTCTCAGGCAGCACCCCTCACGTGACAAGTTAAAGCATGATCCGATTGTTAAGACCATCTGCATTCATGCAGCTAAGTCTGCAGGGGTTCGTTGCAGAAGGGAGCCGCGCTGGTACCCTGATAAGGGACGCTGTGTTGATTTCACTGTATTTTCCACTCGCCCTCACTCTCTCTCTTCCATACCGATTGATTCTGATGTCTCCCTTGTCAACCCTCTTTTACCCACTTACCCTCGCAGATCTCTCACTGCGCCCAATCACGCTATTATCCAGAGGGAGGCCGACAAGACTATTAAGCACTCATCTAGGAACGTTAAGCCTGGCCTGAAATTCATAGCCTTTGGCATGTCTACGTAGGTGAACTTGGCCCTGATGCTGAGAAAGTCCTCATGTTCCTTGATAAGCATGCCTGTTTTTACCTCCCCACCTTGTATACCAAGGGCGCATATGCTAGGCGCCTGCGATGCATTATTTTCTTTGAGCTTTGTAGGTACAATTTTATAGGGTGGGACGCCGCGCTAACCGGCTCTATGGCAGTTCCGGACTCCCTGCTCCCTTTACCTATCCCGCTGCATAGACGAATCATTCTTCATGATCCTGGCGCCTATGATCACAATGCTCGCCAAACTATGACTCCAGCCACTAGTTTTGTCCTTTTCCCCCCCTGGGACTGATCTTTTCCACTCGTTCCCGTGGTGGAGCAGTTGTAGTAGCAGTAGCATTACAGTAGTAATAGTAGTAATTGTAGTAGTAGAAGTAGTAGTAGTAGTAGTAGTAGTAGTAGTAGTATTACTGGTAGTAGTAGTAGTAGTAGTGGTAGTAGTAGTGGTAGTAATAGTAGTAGTAGTAGTAGTAGTAGTAGTAGTAGTAGTAGTAGTTAGTGTTACTGGTAGTAGTAGTAGCAGTAGTGGTAGTATTTGTAGTAGTAGTAATAGTAGTAGTAGTAGTTGTTGTAGTAGTAATAGTAGAAGTAGTAGTAGTAGTAGTAGTAGCAGTAGTAGTAGTAGTAGTAGTAGTAGTAGTAGTAGTAGCAATAGCAGTAGTAGTGGTAGTAGCATTAATAGTAGTAGTGGCAGTGGTAGTAGTAGTAGTAGTAGTAGTAGTAGTAGTAGTAGTAGTAGTAGCAGCAGCAGTAGTAGTAGTAGTAGTAGTAGTAATAGTAGTAGTAGTTGTAGTGGTAGTAGCGCTATTCTTCCTCCCTTTCTTCTCTCTTCCTTCTTTTCCTTCTCTAGTCTTCTCTTAGTCCTCTTTCCCTTTTCTTTCCTTCCTTCTTTCTTTTCTCTTTCTCCATGGGCATTGTGTCCCCTTCCATTGCGGAAAAAAATCGTCTCTTTCTCATTAAACCTTGCTCACTGTAAAATAATAATAATAATAATAAAATTTTTTAAAAAAAACCTTGCTTACTGTAAAAAAAAAAAAAAAAAAAAAAAAAATTGACTACACTTGCACCCTTGTTAGTTATGTCTTACCTCTGCCGTCGCCTTCTGCTCTTGCATTCTAGTTCAGTTTGTCTCCCTTGCCCCTGTCTCGCTTTGTTTGTTTGTTTGTGTTTGCTTTTGGTGTTTGTCGCTGCCTCTGCTGTTGTCTTTTTGTTTTTTGTTGTGTTTTTTTGTTTCTTTTTTCTTTTGTGTTTTGTTTTTTTTTGCTTTCTGTTGTGTTTCCTTTTTTTCTTCGTTCTCTATCGTTTTCCTTTTTTTTTCTTTTCTTTTTCTCTTTTTTCCTTACTTTCCTTCTTTCTTTTTTCTCTTTCCTTTCTCATCCATTTTACTCTTTCCAGGAGCTTTCTGTTGAACCTTAGTTCCAGATTTCCTTATGAGCTTGTACTGTCGTTGGAACCAGAATTCATTTGAATTAGGCTCTTCTTTATTTTTCTTTTGTCTCTTTCTCATTAAACCTTGCTTACTGTAAAAAAAAAAGAAGAAAAAAAAAACCGAGAGACAACCAATGATGTTGGTTGGAACCCCAATTAGTGCGGATAGCCTCGCCCTGTGCTTCTGGTAATATGTCGCCTGATATTCGGCCCGTTTTTCTGGCGATATACCGCGGGCCCGTGTTAAACACGCCTTACACTGTAAAAAGGGGCCCCCGTGTTATCTAAAAGGACTTCTTTTTTTTTACATGTCTTTAAGGCACATTTAAAATTATCAATTATTAACGGCGGGTCGGTGTGGTGTTGCGGTGCGGGTTGTTGCTGTGCTGGTCTATATCCTTTTTTTATTTCTTATTTTTGGTTTATATACTCTTAGAAAGATATTTATTTATGTTTTTATGGGTTGTTTTGTTCTCCTGTCTTTGTTTTATTTAATGATTTTTTTTTGTTTTTTATGTCTAAGACTATATAAACCAAAAATAAGAAATAAAAAAAGGATATGGACGCACCACCAGCACAGCAACAACCCGCACCGCAACAACACCACACCGACCCACCGTTAATAACTGATAATTTTAAATGTGCCTTAAAGACCTGTAAAAAAAAAGAAATCATTTTAGATAACACGGGGGCCCCGTTTTTACAGTGTAAGGTGTGTTTAACACGGGCCCGCGGTATATCGCCAGAAAAACGGGCCGAATATCGGGCGACATATTACCAGAAGCACAGGGCGAGGCTATACGCACTAAATACGGCGAACAGAGAGAGACGAAAGCGAGAAGAGCAGGAGGCGAAACAGACAGCCCCGCCGATATCCAGAGAAGAAGAAGCCCGCATAATACGAAAAGCCGATATTATATTAATTAATCAAGTTTCAATAATAATAAAAAACAACGAACACGAGCAAAAACAGATAAATTTATATAAACAGAAATTAAAGTAGTTATTAAAGCACCTTGTAGAACACCACCAGCGGGGCCGTTATCTTTGCTTAAAGACAGATTATCACGAAAAAATAGAAGCGATAAAGAAATATGACCAATCACGACGAAATATTATCAAATATCTTAAACTGCTTGAAAATTCTATATTCAATACAGCAGGAGAACAGCCCCGCAGAATTTAAAAAAAAAATACGAGTTAGAGTTTTTATTATTAAATACATACTGCAGGCTGAATACGGGGTATAATATTTTTACTGTTTTAAATATTGTCTTAGTGATAATATATAAAATATGTACATATTAACAGCCCCGCCACTACCCGCAACACCAGCACCAGCACCACCACAGCAGGCGAGACATACCAGCCGACCGCGAACACTACCGCCGAAACCACCACAGCAGGAGGGCGACGAATTAGAAATAGACAACCCCGCGGGCGATTTAGCGACGGCCGAAAAAATGTTTTTTAAAAATTGTCGTAAGTGTGGGTGCGACTTCATAACAAACACCAACAGCAGACGGACGAACTGCGAACAATGCAGACGAACAAACAAGAATAAAAAAAGAATTGATGTCTTTAACGAGACGATAGACCGTTTAAACGATGACGACACAGACCACGCCGAAGAAATAGAAGAAATATTTAAGAAATATAAAGAGTTGATAAGAACCGCGGGCCGTGATAATGAGCTATTAGTTAGGGCCATAAATTACCGCATAAAAGAAATGATACAAAACCTTATTTTCTGTATCGATAGCAATTGATAACATTTTTAATAATATCATAATCTAATTTTTTTATAGGCGGGTGAGCTATGATAAGCCGTAGGGCCTTTAATTTATTAAATATATTTATAAAATCCTCCAACGATAGGCCGAACACCTCTAAAAAATAACATCTAAGCCCCTTAGGGTTGTTAAGTAGTATATAGAAATATAAAGGAGTTTTCGTCCCGTCCTTTCGTAAATAAGGTTTTTAGCGAATTTATTTAATATTTCAAAGTCATATAATATGTTTTTATCGTCCGCAGTAATGCCCGCCGTGTTGTCCTTGGTGTCTGCAGTATTAAGGGCCGAGCTGTCCGCCGTGATGTCTGTATTGTCCGCCGTGCCGTCCGCCGTTGCGTCCGCCGTTGTGTCTGCGGTGTCGTCTGTAATGTCTGCCGAGCTGTCCGCCGTGTCGTCTGCCGTGCCGTCCGCCGTGTCGTCCGCCTTAATGTCCGTTTTATTGTCATTTTTTTGTCCTTTTCCCCTTAATTCCTTTATTGTTTCTTCTTCATTATTTTTTATTGTTGCGAGTGCCGACGAATACAATTTTTTAATTTTTCTAAATTGTCTTTTTCGTTGCTTTTAGCCAGTTGAAGCTTCTTTAATTCTTTTTCTTTTGTGGTTAATTTGTCCTTTATTCCTTCTATTATCTTATTTTGCCCGTGTGGTCCTTTATTGCTAAGAGGGTAAACCCTTTATGAGTAAAAATATAATATAAAGCCCCCGTTCGTGGTGTTTTGTTTATTATCGGTTTATCGTCGTTTATTTTAAATGCATCTTCATGAATAATAACGTCCCGTTCTTTTAAGTATTTCAAAATATTATATGATTTGTCTGTCTGTTGCTTAAATTGTTTTGCACTTTTTATAACTGTTTCTAATAGTTCCGCGAGGTCGCGATAATCTGAAGTTAATTCCGCCTGCTGTTTTCGTAATTTCGCTATATACTTTTTTACTTCGTCGCTTTCTTCCTGTGTTAAGTGGTGCGTAAAATTAGATGTTTATTTAAATTTATTACCGCACTTTAAACATTCGTATTTAGTCATTTTTTCGCTTTTGGTTGTTTCTGCTTTTTATATAAAATATGATATAATTTTTTTTTATACAAACTTTTTTAATTAATAATATATATCAAAACGTCTAGAACGATTGTACTATCCCCAACGATAGCTCAATGGAAGAGTAAGTCGGTAATATAACCAAACACAGTCCTCAAAAAAAGAGAATGATGTCTCGTTATATTAGCTCAGTGACGCAAAGACAAAAAGCCACCAAAAGACCATGATCAAATTGGCATTTCAGACGTGTCCGGCCAGACGAAATCTATAAATAAGTTTTTTACCGGATAATTCGGGGGGTGATGTCCACAGTACCCCCTCCCAGTTTTTTATGGCGGAACTTCGTTTCCGACATAATACGCTTTGAACTGATTTCTTTTCTGACTAAGATTCGTTTAGAGTTATGTATGAAGATACATCAACCCACGAATTAGCCGTTATAAAAGAACAATGATACTTGCCCCGGTACCAATCGTATATATACTCTAGCACATTCAGTATCTATATTGAAATCTTCCTCTTTCTTCTGTCGATAAGATATTTGTGCAGTATGTCCAAGTATAATGTTTTATGGTTGAGTAATAATGTAATGTCGCCATTTCCATATATATGTAATAACCGGTCGTCGGTTTCCATAAATTCATTTACTTTTTGTGAAGACATACCCTTGTATAAATCGGTATCATTTAATATAGTGTCAGGTGATCAAGTCTGACGACTATATCCGAAGTTGGGTTGAGTGCGCCCTAACCTTGCGATATGCCGATACAAGTAGAGATCGATGGAATCCGGTGTAGCAGTTCATGTTATTAAAATATATCAGTTCTTGATTAGACTGTAGAGTTTTTAATGAGATCATCATTCTGGTACTAATGCGGGTCGTATCCAGGAAACACCATCGCTCACTCAAATAGCGATCCCGTAACGGTGCTGTTTCGTGGCCGTCTCGTCTGTCTCTGCCGAAGCAAGAGAATAGAATGCCTATTTTTTTCTCTGTTATTCTTATCACTCTGTGTCACCTTCTTCTCCTTCCTTTTCTCTGTTGAAATAGTTATGGGGCGTCAGGCCCTACACAGAGATAACAATAGTTTGGTCAAAAGAGCTGTTTTGTAGAAGTCAGTCTGTCGTCGGACAGTGCTTCGATATTTGTCTTGCTCTTGTGAGAGATGTGTAATCTCCTCTGGTTTCTGCAGAGAAAATGCAAGGAAAATGGTTCAGAACAGAGAGTGGGAGTGCTTTGCTCGTTTCTCCTCCGTCTGTGTGCTTGTCTGATGTTTGTTTCGCACTTATCCTACTTGGCTTTATGCAAGCAGCAAGAGGGAGTGGAGTAGGTTTGGTCTGGTGTCTTGTAGAAGAGCACACAGAAGCCAAATGTGCACAAGGGCTAAGGGTTATGCCAGCTTGTGACAAATTGATTGCTTGTTTGTAAGTTTTTTGTTTGAGAATGAGTAGGAGTGTTTGTTTTCGTCTGATGTCTGTGCGACAGATCAGCGAAAAATAAATTTGTGCTTATCTGATGTCTGTACGACATATCAGAAAAGAAATCAGCCTTTAGCTATGGACTCCAAATGTACTATCCCCAACAGCTCAATGGAAGAGTAAGTCGGTAATATAACCAAACACAGTCCTCAAAAAAAGAGAATGATGTCTCGTTATATTAGCTCAGTGACGCAAAGACAAAAAGCCGCCAACAGAACAGGATCAAATTGGCATTTCAGACGTGTCCGGCCAGACGAAATCTATAAATAAGCTTTTTACCGGATAATTCGGTAGTAGATGATACCGCAGTTCGTGTCATGAATTTTCGTGCCTTAAATTCACGACATGAACTGCGATTAAGGCTTCTAGACATATCACACAGGTAATCAATACAGAAGGCCAAAAGCACTCAAAACGACAACCACAAGCAACAGAAAAAATATGTATTACCTTCGAAGTAGATTTTCTTGCGAGCAGTCCAAGGATGCTATGTTGAATATGCCAGCATATTTAACATTTCTACCACACATGCAGTTGGTGTAGGGTCTTTTTAATGTGGAAACCAACACCACTAAACAGGTATAATAAAAACTAATAGTTTCAACACATATTTGTAGGTTGACTAAAATTCTAATTAGGAAATTCGTCGCCTTTTGTAGGCTTCATACTCTTGAATGATTTCAGATGAAGTTTTTCCTCCATCAATCATTTTACGAGCACGTATTTCGTCTTCTACACCCATTGGTTGTTCTTCCGCACACAACCAATGCTCAAGTAGACGTAATTGTTTTTTCTTTTTTTCTTCTTCTCTTTTTTTTTCTCTTTTCAGTTGTTCTGTTTTTTCTTTTCGTGCTACTTCATCATTACGTTGGTCAAGTAATTCATCAATAGCACTCGCCTTATTTTCACATTCTTTCTTTTGTTTCTCTAATTCCATTCGCTCCTGTTCATTGCGGTCAAGTTTGCTTAGTATATTATCCATTCTTGCATCATTATATGTCTTACTTTTTACTAATTCATTACGTGGCTTATCTCTTAATTTCTCTATCCATTTATTGTTTTCTTCTCTCAGCATAATCATTATCACTATTATCGCTCTCGTCACTCATTTGTGTTCTTATTTATGTGTATTATGAGCACAAATCTATCCTATACCGCACACTTAAAAAGCGAAAAGTTGTCCACGACGAATTTCGTCTAGTGTGCTTTTTCGCCTCACCTTTCCCGTCTCCGGTTTGGAAAAATCCATCAAGTATTACCACTTTTCCTTTACGGCTAAATTTTTTCCATCCATTTTCAATTCTTGCCACTTTTTCCCGTGTGAATTCGCTTAAAATACTCCGCACCACCAAAAAAAAACTAATGATTTTCATTTAAGGATAAAGACAGAATAAGACATAAAAAGACAATGCCAGACTACAAGCAAGGAAAGATTTATGCTATCCGCTCACACCAGACCGACCAAATATATATAGGTTCTACTATAAACCCACTTCATAAAAGATTATATGCTCATAGGAGGGATTTCAAGAGGTGGAAAAATGGAAAGACTTATTATATAACTTCTTTTGATATTCTAAAACACGACGATAACTACATTGAATTAATAGAAGAATACAAATGTAATAACAAAATGGAACTAAATAGGAGAGAAGGAGAAATAATTAGAGAAAATGAAAATTGTGTTAATAAATATATCGCAGGACGAAC
This sequence comes from Paulinella micropora, assembly GCA_019918135.1. Taxonomy (NCBI): domain Eukaryota; phylum Cercozoa; class Imbricatea; order Euglyphida; family Paulinellidae; genus Paulinella; species Paulinella micropora. The sequence continues at coordinate 13,321 of WBZZ01004092.1, read as the reverse complement.
TATTAAAGAATGGGAAGAAGATAATAAAGAAAGACTTAAACAAAAAAATCAAGAATATTACAACGAAAACAAAGATAAATATAAGATAATAGAAGAAAAAGTTAAAGAGAGGTGTAAGCAATACAGAGAAGAAAACACAGACACAAATAAAAAGAAATATGTATCGGAAAGAAGAAAAGAATACTTAAAAAAATACAACAAAGAATATTCAAAAACATATAGAGAGACCAACATGGAAAAATTGAAAGAAGATAAAAACAAAAAAATCAATTGTGTATGTGGAGGAGTGTATAATACATATCATAGAATTAGACATATAACCACTGCTAAACATTTTGATAACCTGATTGGATTAAATGTATTTAATTTATAAATCTAATATTTGTTTCTTCTTTCTTATTCTATCTGAAGTTCTTACATTACCTTCATCAATATCTTCACGTTTTAATAATCTATTAGTATTTCGTTCCTTAATTATTTTTTTCTCCTTATCTTTTATTTGTTCTTCATCATCTACTGATTTAGTAAATTCAGTTTTTAGAAGTTCTCGCGGTGATACTAATTCATTATCAGATAGCACCACTTTGAAACCACTTCTCCCTTTCACTTTGTATATAGTTTTTGACCAAACTCTACCGCCTTTTGAAAAAACATTCCTCTTGTTTTCCTTACGGACATTATCGCCAATATTGAATTCATTAATAAGGTTATCACGAGTTATAGTTTGTTTGTTCTTATCTCTCCCAGCAAATACGTCCACGGGTCTAGCCTGAATTCCCCGATGAATTTTACGATTATATTCATTAACTAAATCTTGAGTATAACTTACCCAATCAAAATTTCTATTTGTTTCAAATAAAAGGTCTAACCACCTTCTAATACTTCTTATAACTCTATCAACTACAGCAAGTGCTCTGTGGTCTCCTACTTCAACCACATCGTGCTTAATTCCATTTTGAATAAAATATTCACGAGTAGCACCTTTATACTCTCCTCCGCTGTCGGTAGTAATTGACTTTGGTTTATAAGGTATAGATTTCAAAGCATAATATACTTCTTGTGCGGTTTTATTTTTCAATGGTTTTATTATTAAAAATCGGCTATGACAATCTATCCAAACAAGCATCCAAGCATAACCCTTATTTCCTTTTTTGTCTTTTATCTTACTCATATCCGCCAAGTCTAAGAAAACTTGGTCTAACGGCTTATCAACCCATATTGTATTCCATATTTTCGGGTTTTTCTTTTGGTGGTGTATTTCAAGTGCCTCCTCTTCTTTTGTCCTTTTTATTTCTTCTCCAGTTGGAGTGTCTTCTAGTTGCATATCCGCATTCTGTGTATTAATAATTGTGTGCTTATGGTCTAAATCGGGCATTATATAGTTAAAATTTTAAGAAACATTTTTCAATATCATTATTTTTTTCTTTCTTATTTACCTTTTCAGATTGATTATAAACATTAACGGATATATTTGACTTTTTACCCTTCCCTTTCTTTGGCTTTGGCATCTCTTCTTCACTTTCACTCTCACTACTTTCACTCTCCTCGTGTTCAACCACTGGTTTCTTTTTTTGCTTCGCCCTCTTACTCTCTGCTTTCGCTCTCTTGATTTTCATTTTCGCCATCTTTTCTGCGAGTATGTCAGTAAAGTCAATTTCATCCTCGCTATCGCTAACTTCTTGCTCTGGCTCCTCGTCATTGTCTCTTTCATTAAGTATGTCATTGGCGAGTTTCTTATTTTCTATCTCTGCGATTTTTCGCTCCATATCGGTTTCTTCTTCCTTGACGGCGGTGCGGTATTGTTGTAAAACCTTCTTCGCATGCTCCATTTTTCTTTGTTTAGCCTTCTCCTTTATTCCTTCAACCGCCTTATTCCAATTTTCCTTTGAAGCCTCGGGGCTCGGCATATAAACTATTTTTCAATACAATAGTTTTTAATACAAAGATATATTATTCTTAGTATTATTTTTTTTATTAAATAATTATCGTTATATAATATGTCGCAATATAAATCACTCTTAGGCCTTAATGAGTTGGCAGTTGATAGTCTAGACATAAAAAACTTAGACCTTACCAACACTAATATTATTGGTTTAAACACAGACAGAGTGCCAGAAGATGCCGAACCCGTAAATCTTTATTTCACTGATAACCGCTTTGATACACGGCTCGCTTTAAAATCAACAACAGATGTCAAAGAAGGAAAAAATTTATACTACACAGAGCAACGAGTAAGGGACAACGACGAAGTTAAAGCCTCAACTCAACACCGCTTCAATACAAGTAATTCGCACCAAACCAGTCTATACAATCTCATAGACACAAACATATCCGCACCAGCGGTCGGGCAATACTTAACATATAATGATGTAGATGGTAAATGGAGAAATACAACAATCGGCTCAATTGATACACTCTCTGATGTAGTCATAACAGCACCAATTGCTATGAATAGTTATCTAACATATAACTCAATAAACTGGGTAAATAAAACATTTCCAATAAATGTGGATGAATTCGGCAACATTAGTATGGGTGGTAATTTGAATATAACGGGAGTTAATTTACTAAATACCAAAGATGTTGATACTTGGATATCAGAGCACGAAGAAAATAATGATAAAGTGTCCGCGGATGGCTCAATTAATACACACAGCGATGTTTTGATTACAGGCACACCCGCCGATAACCAACTGCTCATTTATTCAACAGGCCAATGGCGCAATACAAACTCTCCATTTATAAGATTAGATGGCACCGCCATGATGTTTGGAGATTTAAATATGGGAGGATTTAACATAACAAATGTCAGTAATGTTGATGGTGTTGATGTTTCGGCTCTTGATAGTTCTGTCGTTAAACTAACAGGAGACCAAACCATAACAGGGAATAAAACATTTACTACTTATGTGGCCGTAAAAGACTTAAATCCATTAAACACAGGCAAATTATTCTTCAATTATAACAATAATATGGGCTCTATCTATTCGTCGGAGGCAGGTGGAGCAACGGGCTATCCATTATCTTTTGTCGGCTCGTCTATACTTTTTGCTCCAACAACAGGGGGTGGAATGACATTGACAAATAATGTTTTAAATTTTAACAGCACAACAGCAATCAGCGGACTTCCAGCACCATTCTATGACAATGATGCTTCAACAAAAGCATATACCGATACGAAACTAGCCAAGGACGGAACAACGGCTATGACGGGTAGTTTAAATATGGGAGGATTTAACATAACAAATGTTGGTAATGTTGATGGTATTGATGTTTCTACCCTTGATACCGCAGTGGTCAAACTAACAGGAGACCAAACCATAGCGGGTATTAAGACATTCAGCAACATAATAAATGCTAGTGCGGGGATTGATATGAAAAGCCAAAGCATAACAAATGTTAATCTTGTTGATGGTGTTGATGTTTCCACCCTTGATACTTCGGTGGTTAAACTAACAGGAGACCAAACCATAGCAGGGAATAAAAAATTTACTTCAACTTTGGAAGTAAGTGGTTCATCCAATCCAACTACTTTTGACGGCATCGGCATAGCATTTGATACAAAAATAGGAATGATTGCCGCACAAAAAACAGCAACAGCGACTTGGTATCCGATACAAATAACGGGGTCGTATGTTGAGTTATATTCGGGTAATACTTTAATTATAACCGCATCTGGCACTACACTATCTTTGAATAATAACAAAATAACAAACTTAGCCACACCATCGGCAACAACGGACGGAGCAAATAAAAGTTATGTGGATACATTAGACGGCCAAAATGTGAAACTAACAGGAAACCAAACCATAGCAGGAATTAAGACATATAGTAGTGGTGTGGAAATAACTGGAAATTCAATCAATTCAACAACAAAGGGCACATTTATCGTTTTCAATTCTACCAGTAATATCGGGTCAATTGCTAGTTTGGATATGAAAACAGCAACATATTACAACTTTGAAATTTCTGCGAAAAAAATAAGTTTCATTATTGACGGGACGATAGTCGGTTGGGTAAATGCTTCGGGGCTAGATTGTAATAGTAGCAAAATAGCCAACCTTGGAACTCCGACATTATCAACAGACGGAGCGACAAAAGGGTATGCGGACACATTAGACGGACAAAATGTAAAACTATCAACAGACCAAACCATAACAGGAAGTAAAACATTTAATGGGGCGAGCACTACAATAAAATATCTAACTTTAACGAACAATGCCGATTTTAATAATCAAACTATCACTAATGGCGGAAATATCACATATAATGGGGCGAGGATATTAAACCAAAATGGAGGAGACATATTCTTTTCACAGACATCAGGTGATTATCAGTATTTCTTATTTACTCTAAATACTGCTACAAGTGGAACCGCAAACCAACGAGGTTATGTATTTACGAATGTAGCATCTGATGTAAAAGGGGCGGGACTTTATATTTCAAAACTTTTGGATAATAAAAGCGCTTCGTCAGACATTGTCCGTTTTAACAATGCTGGAGGTATGCGGTTTTATGGAGCCTTAGATATGAACTCAAACAATATAACAAATGGAGGAACAATAACTGGAACGACAATTACTTCAACCGCGGGGATATCAACGACGACACTAACGGCGAGTGGATTAATAACGGCAAATGCGAGTATATTAACAACAACGGCAACCGCAAGCGGATTGATAACGGCAAATGCGGGGATTACATATACTGGCACACTAACATCAGCAACGAATACCAGTGGAGCGAAAATAGGAGTTCAGGGAATAACAGACGGAACAAATGCAAAAGGAATATTTCTATGGGATACGACTAATACGAGTTGGGGAATTTATGCGGCATCTGGCGGAGCAAGCAAAAGTTTAGCAAATGGTACGGCAGTTTCTGGAAATGATTTTACTTCGTATGCTTTTCGTTTCAGGGTTGCTAATGATGCTACAATGGGATTTGTATGGGAGAATTCAGCAGAGCAATTGTTAATGTCATTAAACGGAGCAAATGGAACTTTATGGACAAAAGGATTGATAACGGCTAGTGCGGGGATTACATATTCTGGGGTGCTAACAACGGCATCAGCATCAACTAATGGGGCAAAAATAGCAATTCAAGGGCAAACAGACGGGACAAATGCGAGAGGAATATTTATGTGGGACATTGGAGATTCAAACTGGGGAATTTATATGAGCCAGTCTGGGGCAAATAAAGCATTAAGTGGAGGAACAGCACCAGCAGGAGGAGTAGGCGGAGGATTAACTTCTTATTCTATTAGATTTAGAGTGAATGGTTCTTCAACGAGTGGGTTCATATGGGAGAATAATTCAAATACTGCTTTAATGTCTTTGAAAGCAAGCGATGGGCAATTATGGGTATTGTCTAATCCAATTCAATATTCAGACAGGAGAAAAAAAGAAGATATAAAGGAATGTTTAGGCTTAGATTTTATTAATAAGTTAAATCCAGTCTGCTATCGTATGGTTGATGACAAAAAGAAATGTAGGACTGGCTTAATAGCACAGGAATTAGAAGAAATACTAACAGAAATGGATATGCAAGATTTTGGCGGTTTTATAAAAGAAACAATTATGGTTCCCTGTCCAAAGCAAAGAGCGGAATACGAATTGAAGGGTGTAAGTATCAATCCAGAAGATGTTAAATGTGTTGATAGTGGTGATGTCGGTTATGGTATAGGTTATTCAGAGTTTATCGCACCATTAATTAAGGCCGTTCAACAATTATCAGAAAGGATAGTTAATTTAGAAAAAGAAAATAATAATCTCATGAATATACTACAAGAAATTAGAGAAAATGTCAAATAATACGACTAGACTTCACAGACCCCCACCTATTATGGATATGGATGGCGAACTAACTCCCGAATTAAAGTCCCGTGTTCTTGAAGTAGAACTAAAGAATGAGGAAAAAAAAGTAGAGCATGAATTGTAAGATAACTGGTCGTGCTGTTGTATGAAAAATAGACCAACCGACAGCCGACTTATTAAATACTTATTTCAAATGGGTATCATTATAGCAATTATAACCCTTTGTATCGTAAGGCTATCTGAAAAGAACTTGCCATGCGAGGTTGCTAATACTTATGTCGGTATTTTAACACTTTTGATTGGGATATGCCTTCCATCGCCTTCTTCAAAGAAATGAACATTCATAGGTATGTATTTTATACCACATATCATCATTTGAGCACATTAAAGGCAGGGCTTCATCAAAACTTATACACCAATCTGACATTGGTTTGTAAATACATTTGATTTTTGAGTTAATCCCGCTCTGGATACAATAAACACAACTTATATTCTTTTTTTCGCTTATCCGTGAGTAAAAGTCGCAGGCAGTCCGAGCAATGGTTGAGCACACAAATAATAATATTAATAACATTTTTATATATTATATTATATAATTTATGAGTGAGTTCAAATACCAAAAGATTATTTTTCTGAGCAATGATTTTGCTGGAGGAAGCAAAACATTTAATAAAAATATTCAAATGTCATTCACACCCACCAAAATGAATGTAAAATTTATTCACTATATGAACGACCAGACAGAGACAAAAACCAGAATTCTTTATATGGACAGAATTGGAATTATTGGAACATTTGCGGACAGCACCACAGCAAACATTTCAAACCTCGGTTATAATTTGGGTGTTGTCGGATGGACGGACGGACAATATACATTTAAAGTCCTTGAAACCGACAGCGGAAATATTGACACAGGAAATTTAGCGGGGCGAATTGTTGTGTGCCTAGAGTTTCTTGCTTAATATATAAGATGGAAAAAATCAATAGCATTAAGGTGAAACCTGTGAAGCAGGATGGAAACGGAGACAAAAAGGCCAAGGGTTATAAATTATTTAACGAACCTTACGCAAATATATTTCTTCTCGCTCGTAAGAAGAGCGGGAAAACGACAGCACTCTTTGAAATACTGAAAAGGACAACAGACAGAAAAACTCGTATTGTGATTATTGCTTCAACAATCCACAAGGACTACATTTATAAAGCAATGGTAAAGCACTTTAAGAACAGAGGCAACCCAATGGCAATTTATACCTTTCTTAAATCAGACGGGGTGAATGTCATTGATTACGAATTAGACAAACTGAACAAACCAGAAGAAGAGCAGGAGGGCGAAGTAAAACAGGATGAAGAGGAAATAGAAAAACCACAATTTCTTTATTTCGGAAAAGAAGAAAAAAAGAAACAGAGCGCCACGGAGGCGAAAGAACGACCCAGCAAGTATATTTCGCCAGAGGTTGTTTTTGTTTTGGATGATTTAGGGAGTGGATTAAGAGACAAGTCCGTAAGTGATTTGTTAAAAAAGAATAGGCACTATAAATCAAAGGTGATTATGTCTAGTCAGTATTTAAACGACCTACGGCCAGAAGCCATTAAGCAGTTAGATTATTTGTTAATCTTTCCAAGCCAGTCTCAGGACAAAATGGAACTCGTGTATAAACACTTAGACTTATCTTTTGATTTTGATTACTTTCTTCAAAAGTATCACGAAGCAACAAAGGAGAGATTTAATTTTCTTTATGTTTCAAGTGTTGATGATGAGTTAAGAAAAAATTTTGCTTATCGGTTGAAGTAAAAATAATATCTTTTAATTAATTATTTTTCTGTATTATATATGCTAGTATCACCAGTGATAATTTCACAACCATCAGGATATAACATCGGATACAATCCATCAATGCCACAGAAGGGAGGAAAAAAAGTATCTCGGACAAGATCAAAGAAGAAGAGTGGTCAAAAGGGAGGAAAGATTAACTGGGCTAAGGTCGGAAAAACCGCAATGGCTGTTAATAAATTTCTTCGCGGTAATAAGATTATTTCAAAGACCGCTAATGCCCTCGGCGATGTCGGGGTTCCATATGCGTCTCGTATTGGTTCAACTGCTGCAAAACTTGGTTATGGTAAGCAACGAGGAGGGGCTGTAAAGTTCCGTTGAAGATATATTTTGTTTCTAGAAGTATTTTTTTGATAATATAATGGGTTCGGCTAAGACTAAGAATGTGAAAAAGGCTAAGGTAAGACCCCCACGAGTTTATAGAAATAAGAGCGGGAGGCCGTATATTATCCAGAAGGGTAAAAAATATTATCTTAATTTTGGTAAGAAAACAAATGATTTAAGCACATTACAAATCGTTAAACTTTTTATGAAATATATTAGCAAACCAAAGTCGCAAAGGGCTAGTCGCAAACCAAGGGAAAAAATAATCAAATCTGATTTCAATCGTCTTGAACACGAGAACCGAAACCAGATACAAAGCAACTTACAAAAGAAATATGAGTTAATACATGACGAGGAAGAAATGGAAAAGAAGAAAAGGGATGAGATAGAAGAGGAGAATAAAAGGCAACAAAGAAAAGACATAGAAGATATTAAGGAACGACAAGAGCAAAAAGACAGAGAACTAAGAAGGGAGCAAAAACTCATAGATGATGTAACATATGAAGAAGATAGAAAAAATAGAATACAAGCATTGCCACCGCCACCGCAATATCAATATATTATGCCACCACAATTTGGACAGCCACAACAAGCACCACAATTTGGACAGCCACAAGCACCATATCTCCAACCAGTTGGAGATAATCCATTAGGAGCACCGCCACAAGCACCACCATTAGCACCACCATTTGGAGCACCACCACAAGCACCAGCCTTACCTAATTTAGGAGATGAAGCACCATTGAAAACAAAAGAGCAATATGAGGAAGAAAAAAAGCAAAAGCAGAAAGATATTGAAACACTGAAATTAGCAGGATATACAGATAAATTCATTAAAAAGATGAGTCTCAAAGACTTACAAAAAGCCAGTCAAGATATTCAGATGGCTATAGCCACAGCGACATCTTTAGAAGAACAGAAAAAGTTAGCAGAAGAATATAAAGAAAAACTTGAAAAGGAAAAAAAGAAAGCAGAAGAAAAGGGTAAGCATCTTGAAAATTTACAAATTAATCAATTTTTAATCTCTGGATTTTCAAAAACTTATCACCCAACCATTACCATAAAAGAGTTAGCACAGGCTTTAAAAAAGAGACTAGATAATGATGGTCATAACAAATTAAATTACAAAGACACTTCAAAGTGGATTATTAACATGATTAAAAGGTTTAATATTGATGTTGGAAGTGAGGTGAAAAACGTAAAAAGAAAAGTGGCGGATTATGCTAGATATGAAGAGTTTATGGGTTATCCCCAAAATGTTGGGGATGTTGAGCAAAAGGTAGTGGAGCGAAGACATTAGATGAATTAATTGATAAGGTATTTTCAATAGCGAAAATAAAAAATATTTATCCCGCAAAGATTGGAGGCACACAATGAATAAAAAGGATTTTGTAAAAACTCTAACTAGCAAAATGACAATAGACCCAAATGTAGATAAACAAGTTTCAGCGGATTTAAATGTTGATGAAGGGATGCCACAACCGCTACTACCGCCACCAGAGCCAGCAGCGGATACGACTACACTGCCAGACCGAACACCACCAGAGGAGCCACAGCAACCAGAGACAGAGCAAGAGCAACAGCAACCACAGCCAGAGCAAGTCCCATTACAAGGAGAGGGGCGCGGGCTAATGACTAATGAAATAGATGATATAATGAAAAAATATGGATGGTATCTCGGAGCGATAGCAAGTGATGAAATCTACAAACTAAATCCAGAAAAAAGAAAGCGATACGGATTTATTATGAATTTGGACAATCACAAGCAAGCGGGGTCTCATTGGATTGCCGTTTACTGCTCTTTAGATGGCGATAGAAGTATAGAGATATACGACCCGCTAGCCCTGTATAAACCAACGGAAGACTTTCAACAACAAATGAAACAACTCATTGACAAAAGCCACCCCGATAGTTATTTATTAATGAAGGTTAATCAAGTAAAGAACCAATCAAACACCTCGGACACATGCGGATTTCATTCTATGAGGTTTTTAATGGAGCGAGCGAAAGGTAATCGATTTAAATTTGCTAGTGGATACACAGACTTAAAGGAAGAAGAAGCGGAAAAATTAAAAGCACAGAATGGTTATGGGGATGGTGAGGGATTTAATACATTCATATAAAAAATTATTCGTATAATATACAATGGATTACAAAGGGGGCAGGTCAAGTGGTATCTATTACATAAATAGTAAAAACAGAATAACAGGCACAGATAGCGACTTTACACACGAAATAAACTTAAAATCACTGGACAATCCCACACATTGTAAAATTCTTCATATCTATGTTCCAAAGTCATATTACTCTGTGGCTTCACCATATAATACTTTTACACTTAGCGAAGACGGGTATGAGGCTTTAATTACTATACCTGAGGGAAACTACACAATGAACAATCTAAAAAATAAGTTGTCGGAGATACTAACCGCAGACAGCCCAAATAATTATACTTATGTTGTATCCAGTAATAATACCAACATAGAACCAGAAGATGGCAAATTAACATTCAGTGTTTCAAATAACGGAGGTATTCAACCGCGATTTATATTTGATGGTGATACCCGTATTCACGAAGTAATGGGGTTTGATAGAAATTCCACATATTTCTTTGCTAATGATTTTATTAAATCGCCAAACGTAATTATTTTAACTGGAGAAAAGACTTCGTATCTTCAATCGGACTTAGTGGGGGAAGGTGATAATCATGTGCTACAAGAAATATACACTGCCAACGAAATACCATTTGGTGCTGTTATATACGACGGAAGCGGGTCGGAGTATGGTAAGAAATTATCCTCCAGTTCATAATGTATTTGGGTTTTACTTGACGGACGAAAACGATCAGGCTATAAATCTTAATGGTTTGGGTATTGTAATGACTTTGTTGATTTACAGAGAGACTAATTATTTTAATTTATTTACATCCTTTTTCAATTTATTAAAATCTAGGTAATTTCTTGTGAATTAGCAAATAATCTCAACTGCCTAAAAATCAAAAACAAAATGCCAACTCAACACGGAGGCGAACTAGACTTTTCTAGAACTGACTACATCAGTGCTTCTTATCGTTTGAATAAACTCGCTCCACGTGAGGGCTCTGGAACCTTTGAAGTCACCACTGCTGGAGGGCAAGAACGATCATTTGACCTTATCAGTCGTCCGTTCAATCTCGCTCGGTCTTATTTGAGTTTTACTTATACTATGAGAGCAGCGGGCACCAACACTTATACTAGAATTTTTATGGACTGCCTTTCACAAATTAGCCAGATACAACTTCAGACCCGTAGCGGTGTTTATCTGTGCGACCTTAACCATCTCAGAATGGTAACTAAGATGCTGTGGAAACCAGAAATGAGTTTGAAGGATTTCCTAGACCTTCCTAACCACGGCGATGCTAGTGGTTGGGGGTGTATGCTTCAAAAGTGTAATGCTAACGGATTGATTAACATTAGTGCTGTTGAAGCAACTAGAACAGCCTTTCGTGCGGCCGCTGATGGTGCTGACAATGTTGCCGCCTCTACTCAGGGTCTATTGCGTGAGCCAGTGATTTCTGCTCGTCGTCATGATGATGCTGCTCGAACGACTGGAGTTGGAGCACTATCTGCCGTAAATGTTAATTACAATGAGGCGAAGTATCTTGTTGGAAGTGGAGCGAATGCCGTTTTGGCCATTAATGTTAAAATTCCTTTGGGTATGATTATTAACACTTTTTTCGCACTTGATAAGACTATTATGTTTCCAGAAATTTTGACCATGCGAATTGTGTGGGGTGCTACTGACAGAACTGGTTATACGGTGACGAATGGTGCCGCTACTTGTCTTAGCACTGCTTATCTTGCCGCAGGAAATGCTACCATGCCTATGGCTGTATCTGCTGATGTCACCAATCTTGCCTTGTTTCTTGCGGTTGAAACGAACCCTGATGTCATTCAATCAATCCAGCAGAAGATTGCTAGCCCCGAAGGCATGAACTTCAATATTGATTATCCATATGTTTATAAGAATACTACACAAGCAAACACAAGCCAAAACATTATTATGCGATTTGACAGAGGTCATGGTCGCCGTTTGAAGAAGATTTATCATTCTGTTTTTAACACGGAAGAAAGAAAGAACACAGCCTATGACAACGATAACCGCGCCGCCGCTAAGGTTGTCAATTTCTACACTACTCTGGATGGTTCCCGCCAGCAAGAATTCAACATTGACACAGCGAGCGAAGAAGACTATATGTATTTGAAGCCAAAGGTTGAGGGTTCGGCCTTGTTGAATAACGATGTGTATAAATACAATTGGTTCTGGGTTGATGCTTGGGATAATACCCGCCCTCTATGGAGCAAAGACCAGAATGAAATCAGTGGTTTAAGCCTTGATACTGAGCGACGATGGGAGTTTATTGCGACCACCGTAAATGCTGCCTACAACCACTACACCGTGGCCATTACTCAGCGAGAGGTTCAGGTTAAGGCAAATATGATTACAATTAGTTAAGTGGCAATTATTAATTTTGATAGTTAATTTATTTTTTTGAGAATATAGAACAATGAGCCACCAACGAAATTTGGTAGCACAAAATCCTAAAGGAGAGTTCATTAACCTAAAAGTAGGATATGATGGACACATTGATAATATGAAGACAGCCTTCGGCGAAACAACAACTGCGCAATTAACACCAGTATTACAAGAAATCTTTCCATATACCATTAATACTAGGATATGGACAAAAACAGAAACTAAAGCAAGTGTGTCATTTTTGGAAAATATGGCAGAATTGAAAACTCAAGCAAATGCGACGGCGGATGCTGGATTAGTAAGTAAAAGGAGAATAAAATATAGAACTGGAACGGGTGTACTTGCTCGCTTTACTGCTCTATGGACAACGGATGATACAAAAGATTACTATTCATTTATTGGAATAGGAAACGACCTTAACGATGGATTTTATTTTTACAAAAATCACGAAGGAATGAATATCGCACATTGTAAAAGAAATGATGTAGAATATATTGACCAAAAAGACTGGGATGACCCATGCAATGGAACTTCGGCTATGCCAAACTTAGACTGGAGTAAAGGAAATGTATTTCAAATTCAATTTCAGTATCTTGGATTTGGTGCCATTAAGTTTTCAATTGAAAATCCAGAGACTGGTGAATTTCAACTAGTTCATATGATTAAGTATGCTAATTCGAATGATGAAGTAAGCCTTGGAAATACGACGTTACCCTTTACAGCAGTCATGAGAAATGATGCAAAGACTGGAATACAAATTCTTAAAACGGCGAGTGCCAGTTTATTCATTGAGGGGTCAAATACTATTAATACAATTATTACAAATACTGCGGAA
>WBZZ01004091.1:117500-134245 GCA_019918135.1 Paulinella micropora | reverse complement strand
TCCCAAACATACCGAGTTATGCCAACACTCTCACATTGATTAAAACAACTGGATCGGCTACAAAAACGGCAATCGTAACAGCAAATCAATACACCATTGATACATTTATTACCGCTCTTCAAACTGCGATTAATTCAGCAATTACCCCTAACTCCGTAGTTATAACTTTGAACTCCGTTAATAAATTGAATTTCGCTTTCACTGGTGATACATATGCTTTTGATTACGATAACAGCACGATTAGCGATAAGATAGGATTAACTGCCGATATCTCGGCGGCGGCGAGTAGCACCATGCAATCTATAGTCAATCTAATCGGTGAAACGGCCGTTTATGTCCATAGCCGTGCTTTAAATCAGTCTGGTTTAGTTGAAGCAAATGGTAATTTCTCTGTGGTCGGTAAATGTAATTTAGATAAGCCGTATGGAGTCCAGTGCTACTTTGAGAGTTCTAATGATGTCGCCGATTATGTGCCATTTAATACGACTAAAAGTTTAAGGTCTATTGATATTGTCATTAGAAATGCGGGCGGTGAAGTGCTTGAATGTCCTGTCAATTTTGAAGTTAGTATTCTTCTCAAAGTCTATCATGCTTAATCCTATCGGTTTATTTACATTTGGACTATAATTTCCCTTATTATATATGATATTTTTGGACAATATAGATAAATTGTTTAAGTTGATAACGGCTATCAACGAGTGCCGTTTGAAACAAAAAAAAGATATAATCCCGTGCGGGACTAATATGGATCAGTTTTATCGGTATTTAAGGAAATACCATGCACCAATTGTTGAGGAAATGACAAAAAAAACAAATATTAACAATCTAGCAGTAGAGATAGAAAAAAAGTTTGAAAGCCTGTATTTTTGAAAGTGTGTATTTTTTTTTGTTTAAATCTGGTCTTCAATCCAGTTCAATGAAGCGTAAATGCTCGCACCTGTTCCTGCCACTAGAGATGCTGACACGGTCAATGTCTTACCCGTTCCAATTTTTAGGTTATAGCGAGACAAATCAATGTAAATAGAAGCACCTGCAGATAATATATATGTTAATACTATGTTTCCGCCAGTGCGGGTAGTTCCTGCTGTATCTACTTCGGCTAATGATGTGTTTGTATCGTAATTGCTGTATGATGGTGTGCCTCCAAGTGTCGCATTTAATGTTATCTTTGCTATACATATTTTGTCACTTGTGTTGCTCACACACAAATTTTCAAAATAAATAACATTGTAATTAGTCTTACTATTAAATGTGGCTCGGTTGCGGAGGGTAAATATAGAAGTCTCCGTCGTTCCAATAGTTTTGACATTGTCATACGAATTAGTTATAGCAATAGTGCGGTCAATAGTCCCCTCAACTGCCAAAAACATACTCGCCGTTTTCATTACAACGGATTGAAGGCTTGACGAATATGCCTTCGCATAAATAGCAAATGCGGCCTGATCTAATGATGGAGTAGTAGCAGTGCTCGCGTATTTAATCGCATGAATTACTTCCATTCGTCCAGTGCGGGGATTTTCAATTTTAAATGTAATTTGACCGCTACCCAGATATTGGACGACTATTTCAAACACATTCAATTTGGTAAAATCAATCGTGGGGAAGTTTCCCGTATTATCACATTTATCAACATTCCAAGCATACTGACTAACCACATTTTCAACACTCCCCGCCGTTCTTACAACAGACATTCCCAAGTTTGATTGTCTAAAACATAAATTGTCTGCTGGTGTGCCTATGCCGATATCGCAATTAAAGGTAGTCGCGGTGGTAGATGATGGAAACAATGCGGAAAATCTAGCAACCAAGCCCATGCCACTTCTATATTTTGCTCTTTCAATAGTCGTAATCTGTGCGGTTGAATTACCTGAGGCCGATGTGGTCAAAACCGCCATTGAATTAGCAGTTGATACCACCCCGCCGTTTGTTTCTGTTTTGTCAAAGAAACGAGTATTAATACCATAAGTGAAGACATTTTGTAATACTGGCGATAAAGTGGCCGTTCTCAATTCTCCGAAGGCCGTTGTTGGTAAAGCATCTTTAATATTATCAATAGATAAAGAAGATGATGACGATGTAGATGATGACGATGGAGTGCTCGTGCTTTGACCAAAAAGGTTCATTTTTATTATATATGTAAGTCTTTTTTTTTCAAAAATAGACTTTATAATATAAAACATGTCAATAATAATACACGAATTGCCCGCGGATATCGTTGGCCACATTAAAACCTTTGTCTATTTGGAAAATATAAAAAATATTAACAAAGGGACTTGTGATATATGCGGACTGGCACCCACATTTCAATCTCATCCTCCTATCATAGCAGTTGATATTGATAATGAAGATGGTGTTCAGTTTTTCACGATTTGTTCCATTAATTGCTACAGACGAGAGTCTAATCTTAGACTAAAATATGGAGAGCCCCCTTTAGTCGTTGTTAAGTATTAGCCTTCTTTTTAATTCTAGCACTTCTTCTTAATGGTTGTTTTGTTTCCTCTTCTTGTGGTGCTTCTTTTTTTTCTTTGATAAACTCATTTACTATTTTCGCACCTATATGAGATATTTTCCTGAGTGCCGTATTTGTTATTTGCCCGCCGTGGTCATTCCATATCTGCTCAAGCAATTTATACTTATCCTCTCTACTAGCGCTTTTACCTAATGGTTGGTATTTGCATTCTTCGTCTCCGTTATCTAGATTGCTTTCAATTTCATTAGTGTTATTTAAATTCAAATATAAATCTATTTTGCGTCTCAACTCCTCTAATTCTGTTTTAATCCCTTCTGCCTTAATTTCTTCAGGGTCGGCCACATTAACCCAACTATAACTAAATGAAGTGAGCATATCGCCGTGCCCCAACACATTGCTTACCCACGTGTTAAAATTCTCTAATTTCGGATTGGCAAAATTACTATACGACAAACTAGCATATAGTTTTCGCAACATACTGCTCTTCTGTGTGTATTCCGATAGCCAAGGAAAGATTTTGATAATCCTTTTATTTAGTTCATTGTTCTTTTGTTTATCAAGCACACCTTCGCTGTTAATAATAACTGCTTTTTTCTTTTTGAAATGATTTCGTATTGAATTTACTTGTTCTATTACAAACTGGGGAGTAAAAAGGACAACAGGCCTCTCAGTCCAATTCTTTTTTTGTCCTTCTCTCTTTTTTGCTAGGTTATTCACTCGCAACCAACTCGGTTTATCTGGTATTAATTCATACGTGTTTTTGTCAAATATTTCCACAGGTCTCGCTCCAATTGCTATCATCAAAGCAAGCAGTTTAAGATAAGGGTCATTACTTAATATCATATCATTCATTTTAGCCATTACATCACGGACATCAATCTGTATTTTTTGTTCATTTTTGGCTTTGACATCTTTCTTATATCCCTCAACGATATCAATCCGCTCGTCTTCATTAAGATTAAAATACTTATCCAGTTTGCTCATTTCATATACTTTTTCACTTTGGTTGGGCTCTATTGCTTTTTTTCTCACCTCAGAAAGTCTTTGTCTTCTACTATTCAAATTTGGATACACGATAGCATATTTTGGATATATTACTTTTAGTGCTTCAAGCACTTCTTCATCGCTAGTAGTCGTGCTAAATAAAGATATAATAGCATTATGAAAGGCTATACTTGGTTTTAATTCGCTATCGTAGAAGTTGGACACGACCTCATAAATTTTACTTTCAGTTGTAGCAACTCTTAACTGCCTAACAAACTTCTTGTCATCTTCGCTCCACATCGGCTGGTATATATTAGACAAGTCTATTTTTTTCTAAGTCAAAATATTCACTGGCACATTCTCTAGAGCAAAAACAATAGTAATTAAAATACCACTCCATATTCTCAGCGTGAATTATTGGACTTTCTACAAATGATAAAGTAAGCCCGCAGTTGTCACATAATTCGTAATCGTCTGTTAGTAAATCGCTATTAAACAAAAAGGCTTTTATGTATTCTTGTAAATCATACGGCAATCTTGCTATAATATCCGACATTGTCGTGGTCTGATATATTACATTACATACCTTTAAACTTCAAATTAACTCCTCCGTCAATTCACGCTTTGCCGACACTTCCCGTATTGTTTGCCCCGCGGTTTAGTCTGGTGGCACAAATCGCCTTTAACGGCTTCTTTTTGCCCCCGTCCTTAAAGTCCTTGTTTGTCCCCTGTAAGTCCCTTATTTCCACAAGGACACCCTAGAAGCGGTATTTTATCGTAATTCTAACTCCGCCCGTATATCCTTATGCCCTATCCTTACTTCCTTATTATTTTTATTAACATTATTATTATAAAAAGAGGGTATGTAAAAGAGGATTTAACCCCATTTGACTGAGTTTAACCCCCCGTCCTTGTTTTAGTCCCTTATTTCCAGAAAAATTGGCCGACCCCCCCCATTGTCCATAATACCATTTGGCCGAGGGGGTAATGTTGAAACTGGAAACAAGGGACTACATCCCCCGATAGTTTAAATGAAGTCTTTTAAACAAAATAAGCCCTCTACACCTATTGTTTAAGTCCTTGTGAGTTGGCGGATCCTTATTTCCATAAGCACCCTTGATTTCACAAAACATCAAAATAAGCCTTCCTATTAATCGCGGGTAATAAACCGATTGAAAAGTTGGCCTCCAAAACATGGAAAAAATTGATTTTTTTTGACATTTTGCAAACTTTTCCCCGCTTTTGGTGAAAAAAATGAACCAGTAAAATAAACCATCCAAAAAAAAATAGACAAAAACAAGGACTTATCGGAAAAAAAGAGGACACCTAGCAAGGTTTATTCTGCTGTAATTCGTCTTACTCCGTTGCACTCTGTGCAAACACCTCTTTGCCTCCTATGCTCACATATCTGGCTTCCACCGCAGTCCCTGCAAAGGTGTCTTTGTCTCTCGTGTTCGCACACTCCGCCACCACCGCAGTCCTTGCAAGTATATCTTTGTCTTTTATGCTCGCACATCTCACCACCCCCGCAGTCATTACATCTGCTTCTCCGCCTCTTATGCTCGCACATCGCACCACCACCACATTCCGTGCATAAGGTTTTTCGTATATTATGTTCGCATTTAAGTCTAGCCCTCTCCGCTCTACCTTTTATTCTACAATTTTCACAAGTTTTCAACCTCCGCCCCTTGTCATTCAAGAATTGTGTAGGCAGTCTCCAACATCTACACTTACCACACTTCTCGTGTTTGACTTCCTCTGTTACCATCCCCACCTTTTGTATATCGTTTGTAAGTCTTTAATATATAAATCAATAAGATAATATCGTTATGGCTGAGCTGGTGCCACCACCAGACACCTAGGAGCGCTGGTCAAAAAGCCCACCTCCCGACTTTCGGCGAGGACAACTTTTCGCTTTTTTGTGGTGTGATCATTTATGTTGGATAGACAGGTCTATTTAACTATTAAATACAAGCACTAAAAAAGTAAAAAACCAACATTAGATATATAGAAAACATACATAGAAACTCAAAAACAAAGGTTTGATTTTAGAAAAATAAGATAGACTAAGCACACTAAGAGAGATTTCAACGAAATTACAACAAAAAACATTATATACGTAGTATATATATCATTTTATGAAATAAAATGTGTTTTTTGTTGTAATTTCGTTGAAATCTCTCTTAGTGTGCTTAGTCTATCTTATTTTTCTAAAATCAAACCTTTGTTTTTGAGTTTCTATGTATGTTTTCTATATATCTAATGTTGGTTTTTTACTTTTTTAGTGCTTGTATTTAATAGTTAAATAGACCTGTCTATCCAACATAAATGATATATATATATATATATATATATATATATATATGAGAGAGAGAGCTAGGCCGGCCCGGCAGCACAAGCATGTCCGACATGGTGTAGCCATCTTCTCCTTTTCTTGCGTTAGCCTGTTATCCTCTGGACCTTCCTCTGTGTCCATCACTTGAGTCTACTGAACTCGTGACGCTCCTCTCTTTTTTTTGCTGTGTTGAGGTGCCTAATATGCTAAGTAAGACTCCCTTCAGAAAATTGGGACCTAGGTGGCAAATTGTCCCAATTAGCGACGCTCTGGGCTCTTCTGCGGCTATCCACGACCAATTTTTTTGACTCTTCTATCCTTCTTTATTCTCCCTTGGGTCTTGTGTGTGGGTGGTCCCTCGATGAGCTTCTCCGCATTTTCCAACCTCCCACAGCAGCGCTGTTGTTCTCTGTCGTCAAGAGACACAAGGAGCAGTTTCGTCCACTGCTACCCCGTCCATGGTCCCACCATTTCTATTTCAGATTTGCCGAGACAACTTGCATGACAGATGCAAGCGTACACACTGCAAGTACATTCACCTGAGGCTCATGACAGATGCAAGCGTACACACTGCAAGTACATTCACCTGAGGCTCATGACAGATGCAAGCGTACACACTGCAAGTACATTCACCTGAGGCTCACACAAACCGATATCTCCCCCTAACTTCTTATCCATTAATGTATATAATAGAGAAGAAAAGAAAAGTTACTCAACAGGTCCAAAGTGTCCTTGCACCTCGACCAGATCGCGTTGCTCTTCCTCGGCAGCTGTGTCTTGCCGTTGGCGTAGAAGTCCTCCACGTAAAATCTAGCGCCTTTCTTCAGGGTGTGTGCAGCTGCTGTGTGCATAGCTTGTTTCTTAGGGTTACGCACGAGGACCAAAATTGCCAACCCATATGCATGCATCAAACTTATAATTAGGAGTGCAGACATTTTTTCTACCCAGTCCATGAGATCACCAGATTGGTGGTTGACGAGGGGGGAGAGCAATTTCTTGTCTTGCTTGGCCATAGTGTCCCCAACTATGAATATAATTACATCTTTTCAACAGACACATCTCTTTACTTGCCAAATCGTGTTCCCTGGCCGGCGCCAAGGAGCTGGCGCATCTCAGGAAAGTAGTATAGGGTGCCACTTTGGCACACTTTTTCAATACATACCTCCGTTGAAATCAAAATGATTCCAACGGCTCTCCTCTTCATTTCGCAAACAAAGAATACAGAAAGCAATTATAAGCAAAAAACCTGAGTCTTAAAAGTTATCCACAATAAGAAAAACGGAAAAATGAACTAAAAACATAAAAACAAATCATTATCTACATCAACAATTGTAATAAAATAAGAAACCATAAAACAACATCACATAAGCCACCAACCACCTCACAAAGCAACTAATCACACCGATCCGCCGAAATTAAAGCCATCAGCCAAACTAATTCCACCACACACCATCAGCCACTTTTTTTCTCACAGACAAACCTTCAAAGCATACCACAACAACGAAAACGACAAAATAAATTGTCAGCATATTTTGGACTACTTTACAGAAAAACCAGAAAAACCAAAAACACTTTTTTGTTTTTTCGCATTTTCTTGTTTTTTCCGCACTTTCTATGAGCGATTTCATAGACGACGAAGCACAAGAAAGCAGTAGTAGTGGCGAGGAAGTAGAGAGAGGAAGGGACTGATTAGACAGAATATTATTTTGATAAAAACAATAAAAAACTAATTAGGGATGAAATAAATCAAAAATCAAAAAAGAAAAAACTAAAAAAACAAATGATTAGTCTTAAAGAGGAATTAGAAGAAGTAAATGAAAGAATTGAAGCAATAGAAAAGAGGAAGGAGGAAGTTGAGTAACATAAAGTTATGACAGAGAATATGAAAAAGACGAAGAGACAAAAGATAAAACACGAGAAGCGAGTAAAAAAAGAAATGAACTTCTTAGATAAGTGGTTAGAGAATAATAAATTTCCAATGACTGCTGGAGAAGAAGTAGGGGCTAGAAAGATGATTGAGAAAGCAGAACAATTTTGATGATGTGTTAGTGAAATGTAAAGAATATATAAGAAATAATAATCAATTATTGTCTTAATGATGTTGTGTGGTGTCTGTCTACCCGCTCACCTCGCCTCAAACAACACGACACACTCACATGAGATAACATAACTTATTTGTTTTTGGCAGTCAAAAACAAAAACATTAGTAAAAAAGCACATGATAGACATATAAATAGTTAGAACTGCTATCAGGCACTACCCACATATGTGTTTTGTGCTTTTTTAATATGTGGGTAGGCAATCTTCTAAAAACAATGGTGGAGGAACCAGCTGAGGAGCCTCAAGTGGATGACCCCGAAGTTGAGGTAGATGTTTTTGACATTTTATGCTTACTAATATATCGTATTTGAATTTAGGAGAATGCTCTCCGTTTTGATGAAATGCATGCGGCGGATGACCCCGAAGTTGAGGTAGATGTTTTTGACCTTTTATGCTTACTAATATATTGTATTTGAATTTAGGACGCTGCTCTCCGTTTTGATGAAATGCCTGCTGACTTAGTTGGCGCAAAAAAAGGAGCGAAAAAGGGAGCGAGGCCAGGGAGGAAACCAGGAACTATTGGAAGGATTGTGGAGCCTAGAACAATTTATGCTTCAATCAACAGGAGCGATGGAACTGCGAGATTATTCAACGATAACAAAGTGGGAAGGGTTGCTGTTGTTCAAACATATTTTCATTCACCTCCTAAGACTGGTCAGGAAATGATGCACTGCGTTGTTGGTTATGCTGACGGCACATATCGTTTATTTCGTGTATGGGAAAATATCATGCCAATTTCCCGACGATTGAATAAACGTATCAAAACATTATATACTGTTCTTGGTTAATTAAATTACAAATCCATAATCTCTTTTTTCTTTCGTAGTCTTGAGCTAGTCCGTATATTTTCCGGTCTTACATCTAATGATTTTAATAAATTAATATTTTTTTTCTCTTTCGTAATTTGTTGAACTTTATCGGCTAACTGCTCTGACGGTCCTGTTTCTTCAGGTTGCTCTTTAGCTTTAGTTTTCAATAATTCACTTGGCCTAACCAAGTCCTCTTCAGATAGAATAACTTTAAATCCTTTACGGCCTTTTACTTTATAGACTGCTTTACTAAATTGTTTATCACCTTTTGAAAAAATAGTTCTTTCCAATTCCTTTCTCACTCTTGTTCCTTTAGGGAATTCATTAATTAAAGGATTTCTGTATATTTCTTGTGTTTTTTTTGCAGTCCCTTCATAAACATTAATAGGCACGGCTTTAATTGTGTTGTGATATGATTTGTTATAAGCATCAACAACCTCATAAATAATAGGCGCCCATTGAAAATTTTTATTAACTTCCCATATCAAATTTAATTCGTTTCTAATTGTTCTAATAAATCTATCTATTATCCCCATTGTTCTGTGATCGCCTACTTGAACAGGCCTGTGCTCAATATTATTTTGTCTAAAATATTCAGCCACTTGACCCTTAAACTCACCGCCGTTATCTGATGTAATTCTTTCTGGAACTTCTTTTGTAAATATTTTTTTCAGACCTTCCAAAACATAGCCTGTTGTTTTGTTTTTAATCGGTTCAATCCAGCCACGACGGCTACAGACATCAATTGCTACTAGTCCGAAATTATAATTAGCGTTTCCTTTCTTAGTTGCCACCTTTGACATATCCATTAAGTCAATAAAAACTTGGCTCAGTGGTTTCGCTTCTGGTGCTGTTATCGTATTCCATATCTTAGTTGGCTTAGATTGATTATGTATTTCAAGTGCTTCTTCCAGTTTTTCTTTCTGCTCAGGATTTTCTTGTTGTTATTGTTGTTGCTGATTTGTGCTTATTATCCATCCAATCTATTATATATAGTAGACTGTATCAGAATTTTAAGAAACATTTTTCAATATCATCATTTTTTTCTTTCTTAGCGCCACCGGAAGATTGATTATATACTTTTACACTTACACTGCTTGACTTTTTACCCTTACTTTTCTTTACTGGTATTTCCTCTTCGCTTTCTTCACTTTCACTTTCGCTATCCTCTATTTCTTCTGGCTGATCTATTTTGACACGTCGAAATAGATCTGGTTTCTCTTCTTTTTTAGTGGCCTTTTTCTTTGCTGCCGCTTTCTTTCTTCTTATTTTCATTTTAGCCATCTTTTCAGCAATGATATCAGTAAAATCACATTCTTCATCGCTCTCACTGCTTTCTTCTGTTGTATCATTTTGGTCTTTTCCGTTAATAATATCATTAGCAACACCCATATCTGCACGGTTTATTTTTTCCTCCATCTCTTCATCATCGCCTACATATGCATTTCTACACTTTGCTAATTTCTCTTTCGCTATTTCAATTTTTTGCTGTTTCTTGCTCTTAATACTTTCAACAGCCTTACTCCAATTCTTACGACTTGATTCGGGGGACGGCATTCTATACTAAGATTAATATATTTTAGTATTTTTTAATAATTAATTAATACAATGTCGCAATATAAATCATTACTTGGCCTTAATGAGTTGGCTGTTGATAGTCTAAATATACTTAACTTAGACTTAACCAATACCAACATAGTGGGCTTAAACACAGACAGAGTGCCAGAAGATGCTGACCCCGTAAATCTTTATTACACTGACGACCGATTTGATACAAGGTTATCCAGCAAATCAACAACCGACATCAAAGAAGGAAAAATTTTATACTATACAGAGCAACGAGTGAGAGACAACGACGAAGTCAAAGCCTCAACTCAACACCGCTCTAATACTTCCAATCCGCACTAAACCAGTTTATATAATTTGATAGACACAAACATATTTGCACAAGCGAGCGGACAATACTTAACTTACAACGATGTAGAAGGCAAATGGAAGAATACTGCCCTTGGTTCAATTGATACACTTTCAGATGTGGTTATAACCGCGCCGATAGCGATGAATAGTTATCTAACATATAGCTCAATAAACTGGGTAAATAAAACATTTCCGATAAATGTGGATGAATTCGGCAATATTAGTATGGGAAGGAAGAATATAACAGGAGTTAATTTACTAAATACCAAAGATGTTGATGAACGGATATTCGAGCATCAAGATAATAATGATAAAGTGTCAGCGAGTGGAAGTATAGATAGCCACAGCGATGTGACAATATCAGGCTTCCCAGCAGATAACCAACTGCTTATGTATAGCACGGGACAATGGAGAAACACCACACCACCCTTTCTTAGATTAGACAGCACAGCCAGTATGACAGGAGGACTAAATATGAATGGTTATGCTATTTCGGGGGCTTCTACGTATAATGGAATTAATCTCGCTAATCTCGCAGTTGATGGTTCGGTGGTTAAACTAACAGGAGACCAAACCATAGGAGGAATTAAAACATTTAGCAGTATAATAAATGCGAGTGCGGGTCTTGATATGAAAAGCCAAAGCATAACAAATGTAAATCTTGTTGATGGTGTGGATGTTTCCGTTCTTGATACTTCGGTGGTTAAACTAACAGGAGACGAAACCATAGCAGGAAATAAAAAATTTACATCAACTTTAGAAGTAAGTGGTTCATCCAATCCTACTACTTTTGATGGTATTGGCATAGCCTTTGATACAAAAATAGGAATGATTGCAGCACAAAAAACAGCAACAGCGACTTGGTATCCGATACAAATAACTGGTTCATATGTAGAGTTATATTCAGGTAATACTTTAATATAACTGCAACTGGAACAACATTAAGTTTGAATAACAACAAAATTACAAACTTAGCCGACCCTTCCGCTTCAACAGATGGAGCAAATAAAGGTTATGTTGATACAAAAGACGGGAAAAATGTGAAACTAACAGGAAACCAAACCATAGCAGGAATTAAGACATATAGCAGTGGTGTTGAAATTACTGGAAATTCAAAAAATTCAACAACAAAAGGCACATTCATCGTGTTCAATTCTACAAGTAACATCGGGTCAATTGCTAGTTTGGATATGAAAACTGCAACATATTACAACTTTGAAATTTCTGCGAAAAAAATAAGTTTTATTATTGACGGGACGATTGTTTCGTGGTTTAATGCTACTGGCTTAGATTGTAATAGTAGTCGGATTGTTAATCTAGGAGCACCACAAAATGCAAATGAAGCGGTAAATAGGCAATATCTGGATGACAATTGTGTGAAACTAACAACAGACCAAACCATAACAGGAA
The DNA here is from genome assembly GCA_019918135.1 of Paulinella micropora. Lineage (NCBI taxonomy): Eukaryota > Cercozoa > Imbricatea > Euglyphida > Paulinellidae > Paulinella > Paulinella micropora. The sequence continues at coordinate 122,220 of WBZZ01004091.1, read as the reverse complement.
GTAAAACATTCAACGGGACGAGCACTACGATAAAATATCTAACTCTGACGAACAACGCCGATTTAATAATCAAGTTATCATTAATGGTGGAAATATTACATATAATGGGGCGAGGATATTAAACCAAAATGGAGGAGATATATTCTTTTCACAGACATCAGGTGATTATCAATATTTCTTATTTACTCTAAATACCGCTACAAGTGGAACCGCGAACCAACGAGGTTATGTATTTACGAATGTAGCATTTGATACAAAAGGGGCGGGACTTTATATTTCAAAACTTTTGGATAATAAAAGTGCTTCGTCTGACATTGTCCATTTTAACAATGCTGGCGGTATGCGGTTTTATGGTGCTTTGAATATGAACTCAAACAACATAACAAGTGCTGGAACAATAACAGGAACTACATTAACGGCAACTGCTGGTATGACTACAACAACATTAACAACGAGCGACAAAATAACAACAGCATCAGGTATGCCAATAATAATAGGCAATACAACGAAAGGAATAGGAACAACAGCGGGTTTAGAATTGTATGGGACTTATAATAATAATACAACTGGAGCACATATGCAGGATATTACAACGGAAGATATTTATCCTACTTTTCAACTAACTAATTTAAGTCATAACAACATAAATATGACCTTTGAGGCTTTCCCTTTTTCTTTTTATTGTCGTTCTTGTCTTCATTCGCTTGACTTTTCTTTCGGGGTTTCTTTGCTGGGCAATACTTCTTGGTATTTCTTGGTATGACCTTTCTCATTACATTCATAACAAGTGACTTAAAGTTTGAGCCACCACTCCTCCTTCTTCTTGAACTTTCTGTACTTGCCCTTACCCCCTTCGTCCTCATCTCCCTTATCACCTGCCAAGAGGTTTGTCTCCCTCTTCTGCCTCGTGGGCTTTTCAGGCCTCTCTTTCCTCTCTTCTCCCCTCCACTTATCCTTTCTCCACAACGCCCATATGTCTCTTGCACTGTCAACTAAGTCGTCAAATCCTGGTCTAAGGTTGGTGGGTAGGTTGAAGTAGAGTGCTTTGAAATTCTCTCCGTATGCGGGGTGTTTTGCAAGCTTAGCAAGCAGGGCTCTTATGAGTTCATCTTCGTCGAATGGGTGAGTTCTGTGACTCTCTACCTCTCCCTTCATCGCAACATAATCATTCAACCGTGCATCAACATTTTGTCCGGGTTTTGGATACATGTTCTCGAAAATTTTGCGCCTTATGTTCTTGTTGACCCAGGAGATTGAACCAAACTTGGCCCTTACTGCCTCTATCAGCTCTATCGGTCCTGTGACTGTCTTAGTACGTAAATATCAAACGACAACAGGATGAGAAAAGCAACAGACAGAATGAGTTGTAGTGTTCGCATGCGTTCATAATGCTTCTCTTCTTTCTGTACTACTTTCACTCTTAGTGTGTGTGCTCGTTTCGACTGTCTTCGTTTCTCACGCTTCAGTTTCTTTGCTCTTTTCTCTCTCCACTGTTTCTTTTGTTCGTCAGTTAGTTTCGCCCAATCCTTCGGTTTGTCTTCGGTGGATGTCTTGCTTTCATTTTTCTTCAGCGTTTTGGGTCTCTGTCTACCCGCGTCTGACGCACTGCATTCATCGTCAGAATCGTTATCAGGGGTATCCTCTGAGTCTGGTTCAGGCAACTCCCTCTCCTCAATCTCCAGTGCTTTGGCTGGGTCATAAGGATATTTAACCTTTGCCTTTGCTGGGTCATCCAATGCCAGCGTGATGCACTCACCATGCCAGGCACTGATGTTGTAACGGAAGTCGGAATAATTCCGAGTGGTACCATCCAACTGCGGGATGTACTCTTGCTTTAAACCCACTGTTTTCTCAGTTCCAAGGCTCATAACCTTTGGGAAGCTACCCATCGTGGAACCTATACCGACCCCTTTCAGGATCTATCCGGGCTACCTAGCAAGACTATCACGCAAAATGGAAACGCACTTTAATAACTCGTATATATAGAAGAACTGACTCTTTGACTTCCACGTCACAAACTGACTAACTTAGGTGCTGGTCTGTCGCATTTTCAGTTAACATTGGTATTATTGACTGTCCGGCCTATCGACAAATCAACTATCCAAGTAACGGTGAATTACATTGAAATAGCTATTACTAACGCAACGCGATCGTTGCGAGGCGCCCAATGAAATGGTATCATCCAATTATGTAAATCGGCTGCCTCTTCGTGTTCCTATTCATTTCCGACGTTACCCGGAGTTACCGTTACCTGGGTAGTTTGATTTGTCATAAGGACGGATAATACAAATTTCACTTAATTATTTAGTGACACAGCGGACACTATATTTTGCCACTCTAGTGGCAGTATTAACTTAATCAGTCTTAGAAGAAATTTCTAGATAAGTAGTCAGTAACTGGGATACAGTCATTATATTTACCTCTACCTTAGTTAAGTAACGCTTATCGTAGTTTTGTGACGTGTCCTTCTCAGAAATCACTTTATTAAATTGCATTCCCTTACTTTGGTAACTGTACGAGACAGAACCGGTGGACTCTGAAAGGAGTCGGTAAAGGCCTCCATAGATGAGCACGCCGAGTTGCTTAAAGGTTATGAGCCTTGAGGCCGATAAGGGATTCAGCTTCTCACTGAAGCAAACAATGAGTGTGTGAGACATCAACTGTCTCATACTCACCGCATGGTGCCGAAAATCGTTTTCCCAGCGGCTCATAACCGTTCATTAGGTAATTACCGGTCACTCACGGACCTAATACCTTTACACTCCGGTTTGCTGAGCCTCGGAGACTCCGTTAGAAGCCACGATGCCAATCGACACTTTTAATCCGCAAGTAGATAGCAGAACTGATAAACTCAAAGGTAATAAAGAAACTGAAATAAAGTCCGCACGACTGTAATTATTACACAATTGTTATTGTCCAATCATGAATACCAATATAGACCGTTACGTCCGTTACTCTTATTGACTAGAACTACACTGTCATTCGACTATACGAATAAATTCCCACTCACAAAGTAAGTACTAATAGTAAACGTAGTTATCCTACCAACGAGTATGACAAATCAAACTATCCTAGTAACGGTAACTCCGGGTAACGTCGGAAATGAAATAGGAATAACGATTGTTACAATAGTACGATATTTAATAACAGATAACTGTCCTAACGATATGAAGACTGAGGAATACTTTAAGAAGGGACCGTAGGCTCCGTAATCTCCAGACCAAGTTGAAGGATAACCGACAGACCAGAACGGTAAGTATTAACTTATGATATCATGTTGCAATCATGATTATATACCTGGTGTGCCGGCATAGGTCGTTATTGTTATACACTCGGCTGCTATCTATCTCATCGCACACTCGTATCGAGATTCGACCGTGCTGTAGGTCGAATGGGTGATCTAACCCCATCCTGGGCCACGCCTTTATCTGCCAAGGCGTGTAGCCTTCGGACTTGTCAGTGATGCCTGGCCAGAACGTTTCGATTTCTTTCGAGTCTTGGAATACCGGATAGAAGGTCCGGGACTCTGGCTCGTCGAGGTCCTGCTGTGATCGATAGAACTGCAGAACGGGCGGCTCGGCTTTAATCTCCTTACTCGTAAGCGTTACCCAATGACCAGAATCTGCGGTTCCCACTCCCTCACTTTCATGACTCTGAGGAAGAAGTCATGACTCTGAGGAAGGAAGCCTACGGTCGTTGTGCCGCCGGTTGCCTAAGAACTTGAGGTATATATATCTTCCCGACGTGCCTTAGAAAACAGAAGTTGAAGTGTCACGAAAAACTAACATTTTTAATGGCATTGATATTAATATGATCTAAAAACTTGAAGGTAATGTATAAAAACTATGTCACCTGTACCAGAAAAGAAGTGAACTGATACTTATGAAAACGTTATAAGCGTCAAATAGTATTGCACAAACTCATATTGGGAAGTAGTGATCTTCTGTCCTTCCAGACGCATTATTAATATGAAAAAATAATATCAAGAATAATATTATAATAATATCATACCCAAGTGATAAGAGTTTCGAAATCACATGAGCACTGTAAAGCGACGAAAGAATATACAAGTTACGCAGAATTTTTAAAGTTTTTCACAGCAGCAATTTTGACGTGCAAAAGCTTCTCAACTTGTATATCGTACATTGGGAATGCTCATGGACATGACGCCCGGTATTAACATAAAGACTATAGAGGGTTTTGGAGTATTCTCAAAGGTATTATGCTCATATCACCTTGACTAGCTTAGACTGGTGTAATATGAACATCGACTACTAGTTGGGAGTGTGGCGAGTAGTACTATGCTTATAGGAAAAAAGAAAGGAGATGATATGTAAACTAAAAAATAAATTTAAAAAAAAAAAAAAAAAAAAAAAAAAAAAGCGACCAGCGATTGAGACCAGAAGAAGAGAGAAGAAAACCGACGAATCAGCGTCACCAGAAGAAAAGAAGAAGAAGAAGAAGAAGAAGAAGAGCAACCAGCCAGTGAGATCAGAACAAGAAGAACGAAGAAAAAAAGGCAAACTAGTGAAAGCACGGAACAGCCCTTGAGAGCGTGTGCACGTGGACTGCTCGAAGAAAATATGTACATGTATATAATATGTTTTGTAATAGAGAAAGGAGAGGGAAGAAGAGCGGAGGGTGCGAGGTGAATGAGGGTGAGCCTAGAAGTCCACGCCAGGCTGCAGCACCTCAACCACACCCCTGTGGTTCCTGCAGA
>WBZZ01004091.1:107500-112500 GCA_019918135.1 Paulinella micropora | reverse complement strand
GGGTCCTCAGACCGTGGACCAGAGCAGCGATCGAGGTCGTCGATGGATCAAAAATTTGACATCGACCCCACACTGTACGTACTTAAATTTCTCCCTCTGTTGACTTTTATTTATCTATGCCAGCAGCATGACAACTCCTCGAGACTTCTTTCTGTTCCCCCCCTTTTTTTTGAATTATGTTATAAACTTGCAGAGAGATTGAAGAGAGAAGATAAAAGTTCTAGTCTAGTTTTTTATGCTGCTTTTTTCTTAATCATGGTGTCCACTTTGCTACAGTTTTTTGCGTCATTTGTATATATATATATTATATATATACATACATATATATATATATATATATATATATATATATATATATATATATATATATATATATATATATATATATATATATATATATATATATATATATATATATATATATATATATATATATATATATATATATATATATATTTGTTGTTGTTGTTGTATCAACTGCAGGCACTTTATGTATTTTTTCCCTACTGAGATGTTGCCAACTATACTCAACCTCACTTCCGTGGAGCTCGCAAAAGATCCAACCCCCCGTATGAGATCCCCCCTTACAGAGGATGAGTTTTGGGCGTGTTTAGGCCTACTAATTCGTATATCATTAGCAGATAGGGGCCGCAGGAGGTGTCACTGGGGTAAGGTAAGTGAAGTGGGCACAGACGGCCTGCCGGGGGAAGACTTTGGTAAGTTTATGGCCCTCAATCGGTTCGATGCTATTTTCAGATGTTTGACATTTGGCCCCCCTCATCAGACACTGACCCTTTTCTCCCCATTCGTGCTTTTGCTGAGGCAGTTGGCAAGAAGGCAGAGCAATCCATAGTACCAGGACTTATCATTACTGTTGATGAAAGCATGGGGCAGTATACAGGAGATAAAATGCCTGGCAAAATGGTGGTCCCCAGGAAGCCGATCCCTGTTGGGAGGGAGTCATACAGCCTGTGACGTATATATGATATATATGATATATATGATATATATGATATATATGATATATATGATATATATGATATATATGATATATATGATATATATGATATTATATATGATATATATGATATATATGATATATATGATATATATGATATATATGATATATATGATATATATGATATATATGATATATATGATACATATGATATATATCATATATATGATAAATATGATATATATGATATATATGATATATATGATATATATGATATATATGATATATATGATATATATGATATATGATATATATGATATATATATGATGGAATCGGGCATCTGTACCGCAATCGTATATATATGATATATATGATATATATGATATATATGATATATGATATTTATGATATATATGATATATATGATATATATGATATATATGATATATATGATATATATGATATATATGATATATATGATATATATGATATATATGATATATATGATATATATGATACATATGATACATATGATATATATGATATATATGATATATATGATATATATATGATGGAATCGGGCATCTGTACCGCAATCGAGATGGTTGGGGGGCAAGTGAGAGATCGACAAAAAGAGCTTGCGGCTGCTCTGGGGGTTACTACTGCAACTACGCTTAGGTTGACGAAGCCGTGGTGGGGAACGGGCCGTATCTTTGTTGGTGATTCGTGCTTTGCCTCTGTCAAAACAGCCATGGAGATGAAGAAAAGGGGATGTGATTTTGTGGGCATGGTTAAGACTGCGCACTCAGGGTTTCCAGTGAAGTTACTTCATAGCTCAAGGGGCGGGGCCAAGGGGGATTTAGCCTCAGCTACATGCGAAAAGGATGGGGTTAAGCTGCTCGCAGTAAAGCAAAACGATCATAATCAGCAGCAGATTATAGCTACTTGCTCTGCTACTTTGGCAGGTAAACCTCGGAATGCGCGTTTTTCTCACTCACAGCCACAAGTCCCGCGCTGCCAGGCCGTAGCTTTGTATTGTTCAGCTTTTAACGCAGTCGATATGTTCAATGCCGCTCGCCACGGGTCCAATTCTCTCAACCTCTCTGTTGCCACCCATGATTGGGCTAAGGTAGATTTCTTCATTTTGATTGACTTCATTCTCACCAACGCGTACAGGCGTTATCTCAAATTTTCTGTCACTGTTTTGCCAACCTTAATCTAATGAAAGGTGATGGCAGGCCGGGCTATTTCAAATCCTTGGTCGCGAAAGGGCTGTTAAGGAAGGTCGATAAGGCTGAAATAGATGCTATTCTTGCCCCTCCCCGTGTGGCAGAAGGTAGTATCGACCCCAACCCACCCTCATGCATGCTTCTGCCCAGGTATCCAATCACCGTTCAGGAAGATAAGGTTAAGAAGAAGCGGGAGGCAGGTGACGCCTTCCCTGGTAGTTTGGAGAGGGCGAAGAGACGTAGATGCCGTGTGTGCCTGTATGCGTACGCAGAGAAGAAGGTGAATTTTACTGAGTATCACTGCGCGACCTGTGGACCAAACATGCCTCTATGTAACTCTAAAGGACGTACGTGTCACGCCTGGCATAAACAGCACGGCAAGCCCCTCTCCAAGAAGCGGAAACTCGCTTAGGCACCCTCTCAAAGACAGTGATGCCACGCGGCATCAGCCTAAAAATGACTATGACTCAAGTGTGAGTCTGACACTGTTAGAGGTTAGTTTTTAGTAATTATAATAAATTTTCATTGATTTTAATACCGGAAATCAAAGCTTTAATATTAATATTGAAAAAAAAATTAAAAAAAATTATTTTTAACCACTTGAAACAACTTGACATATTGATGCCGCCCGGCATCCAGACACAGGCACAAAGACAATACGTTATCGTACAGAGACTTCGCACCTTAAAAGCTTGTGGGAAAGTAATTCTAATTAACTGGTACTGGTGTCTACCTATTTAGGTATTGCTTAATTCTATTATATCATTAGCTTTCTGATGAACGTTTTGATTTAATGCCTGCTTTATAGAGTAAGAAAATGGACAACGGCCTTCGATATGCTATTCGTCGAGTACCGGCAACCGGGGCGTCCCCCGCTTACCGGGGCGCCCCCCGCTTACCGGTCGTAGACTTCACAGAACGAAGAATTTACCAACAATGCGAACAATTCCTGCTAGTTCAACTACAGAATTCAAAAAGATGTACCGTCCTGAAATTGACCCACAAAACGTACTGATATAGGTAAAAAACGTAATTGTAAAAAGCTTGTGCCACCAGTACCAGAACAAATACTAAAAAGTGACTGCATTAATAACTACTACTAACGGATAATTAAAGTATTGTAATAGTGGACATAACTGAGGAGAAAGGGTCTAATTAATGTGACTGAGAGTCCAACTTAAATGCGACTCCCCCTTATATCAGACTGAGCACTTTAACGACCGGCCAAAACCACTACCGTTGACATTTTACTGTTTTTGACCGGCCCGTTAGATTCTCCTCTGCAGGACGTTTCGACTTAACTAACTAGTTTTCGATTCCGTTCAGGAATGACTTCGAACGATTAATTCAAAGTTTTTTCAAAAGGTTAACTATTGCCTTTTTTCCCCAATCTATTACCTTTTCACCTAATTTCCCGTGAACATGCATATGTGGTAAATTTGTGGACAAGGAAAACAGAGATAAGGAAAAAATGAGCCAATAAGCACACAGTCACAACCGTGGGAACCTTTTCCCCAAGAAGCAATTCCTGGACACGAACTACAAATTGGACTTGAAGTCGTTCTCCAAGTACTTTACAGTAGTTTTTGCAACGCCTAGGCTTAGCCAACTCATAAATCTACGTTTATCGTGTTCGTACTTTGCAACCAAAGTCTGCAAGCAAGTAGAAATCTACGTAAATAAACGAAGTGACCTCTCAACTATTTACTGGTATTTCACCTACTCTCTTGAGTTAGACTTATTGCAGCCATAGAGACTTTTAATAAGAGTTCGTTGTGTATTTATCCCTTGGGGTTGTATCCAAACTCACAATTCGAATTTTCCTTTCAAGTGGAAACTGCACCCACGAGTTTTGTGTGCTCTGTCGACAGGACAAACCAGAAAAGAGATTTCTCATCTTTATATTTTTTCCCTTTCGTGTTCACGTCCTCTGACTTCCTGTTGATGTTCCATTCTAAGTCAAAGTTATGTCGTTCGGATTTGTGGCAAGTGCAGAGGTAGCAGAAATGGTTACCACCTGCTGACTTATGTGCACACACCGACAGCAGCCACTTCATATCGCCGGTCACGAACAACTTGCACGGGTAGTGAATGCCGGTCTTGCCGGAAGTCCAACCCTTCTGTTCGAGCTCTTGTAACTCGAACAGAAGTGTTCCTAATTCATTCATTAATTAAAGAAAAGTTATTATTAATTAATTAATACTGTCACTTCAAGTTGTTAAATTCATGTGACTTTAATTAATACTGTCAATACGTGAGGTTGAGAGAAAGGCACAAGAACTTAACATTAATTAATTGCATCCAACCTGACTAAGCAACGATTGAGAAAGCTGCGCAAGTTGGATGAGAAAGGTGGCCTTGTTGTAATTAGGCTTCCTTTCTCGTCGAACTCTTAGTAACAAGAGAGAGGAGAGAGAGAGAGGAGAGAGAGGAGAGAGAGAGAGAGAGAGAGAGAGAGAGAGAGAGAGAGTGCCTGCGTGATCTTTCAGGGCGAGCAAATCCTCGGAACACTTTGAGATGAGGAGGGGAAAGACTTGGTAAACCCGGAATTAAGTTACGATTCTCATCTAGAGAAAAGCACTTCGTCGCCCAGAGCACTGAGTTTAACGTTGCACCCGTCTTTCGCCCGTGACGTCACCCCCAATCGCGAGGCATAGCTCCTTCGGATTTGCCTTTTTGTGCCGCCAACCTGAGCCTCCAACCACTCCATCAGTGCACTAACGTCGGCAGAGGCGGAAGTCCCTTCTCGGTTTAAATGCAGCTTGTACTTCTCGTCTACAACGGCGGTAAGGGCTTTCCTATCCTTTACAAG